>CM021534.1:10549430-10560942 GCA_010994315.2 Pisaster ochraceus
TTCCTTTGGCTTCATTTGATTTCCACAGCACATCGTTGTCGTCTTGAAGAAAGTTGCAACTGGACAGATGAAAGAGTTAGATGATATCCGTGACTTTGATGTGACCAAAGAAATAGATGGTGCTGCCCAGAAAGAGCAAAAGAAAGATTAGATGCATTCACACCTTCAAACAATGACATTGTTTCAGTTGTAGCTGTGCAAATTTGTGGTTCTTAACCCTTTTTTATTTTTATTGATGAGTTCACAAGTTTAATTTTGAAGTTGAAAGCCAGCCCATGTGATGGATGAACGGAAAGTAATTGAGGAAATCTTAAGATAGGGATGGTTTGTAACTAGTTAAATTTAAAGTTCTGAAGAGATAATTACAAATTTTTTATTTGAATCAAAATAGTGTAGGCACAAAATCTTGATAACTATCCAGATCTATTGAAATGAAAAGTCTTTCAGAATAATTTTCAGCTATATAAATATCTGAAGATTGTGTTGATGCACACAAAAAGTGCATTTAAAAGGAAGAAGAAGGTGTTTTTTTTAAACAGTGTACAAAGTATGTTAGTATTTTCTCACACTTTTGCAAACCTGTTCCAGACCCAATTGAGAACCCTTGGATTTCAGAAAAAAGTATTGAGGATTGCGGTAATCCCTCAAATTTTACGGTCTAAGTTGCATGGGATAGTTTGAAAATTAGGCAAATAATAGTTGAAAACTTGCGCAAGGAATTAATTGGCGCTCAAAATGGACAGAAATTCAGAGCAGAGTCGAAGTGAGAGGAGGCTAAACTGTCAGACTCATTTTCAACTTGTAAAAATGTTTGGATGTTTTTAACGTTTTTTTTTTTGAATGGGAATAACAAAAGTGGTGACTCAGTCTTAACTGGCCATTTATAACTTTGCAGGGTCGATATATGTGTTAGTGACTCCATGTCTCAGTTGCGCTTGGTACAAGCTCTCTTGTAAAAGTTGCAAAAATATCAAAGGTATATTCACATCTTGACTTGAACATCGTATCATTTGCATGTAGGCCTGTTGGCCCCTAATTCATCAAACTGAACAATTGTCATGATTTTTGCCACTGCTCGACTGTTCTTTCATGATAAAACTAACTCACCAGCTACGGAAACAACTTTTCTTAATACTGGTGGTGTTGAACGTCCCATATGATTGTAACTCTGTAATAATTATTCTTCTTTGACAGCCGTGTACAGTCCAAATTCTCAATTGGGTGAGAACGTGCCACCATGGGAATGCTCGGTAAGCCGTCCATTCTTGGTTGGGAACAGCCTCTCTTGGGGAATGTCCAAATGGGAACATGCCCATGATCCCCTGGGAACATTGAGTATGCCCAGGAGTACAGGGAAACACTCCCTAAGAAAAAAGTTTGATATTTGGCTGGTAACTTGTTTTTTAGTACAGAAAAAACTATATACTTTGTCGTAACTGAATCCCTGTTGTTTTGTTTTGTTGTTGTTGGTTTTGTTTGCATAGTATATAAATATGTTAAGCAATATTTTGTTTTGCTTAACAGATTTTAAGAAATAGGCGCCGTACTTGAAGTAAATTTCCTACAATAGAACTCCAGTATGTGAACCTTTTCTTGATTCTTGATTCTTATTTTGAATGATTTATTTTCAGACTTTTAGAAAAAATGGTTTTCACTGCCTTTTTTTTATACTTCAAATATTCAATTCTTTGAGAACTAGATGTTTGCTGATGCTCAAATATAGTAATAGTAAACTTCTCTTCAAATTACTGACATTTAGGTCTTTGTATATAGTATGTTATCACCACTTGAATACTAATATGGATGCTTTTTGTTTTTCTCTTAGTGTAATTCAGGATTTTTTGTAATGAAAAGGTTAGGCTAAAATATGTTTGTTAGAATTTCTAATCTTACGTAAAGAATACATTTGTTTGTCCCCGCAGGATTCGGTAAGCACCGAGTATACAGTGCTTGCCACACATCGGTGTGTGGTTAATCCAAAAATATTAAGACTGTATGTATTTATATAGGCTGCAGAATGAACATTTGAAGATAGGCTTTGTTGTATTAAAGCCTCCCCATATTTCCTTAGATCAATTGTTAATTTTTTTTTACAGATTTTTTAATGAAGGTAATGGGATGTTAACAAGTTGATGTTTGTAAAAATACAAATTGCCAGATTGGTGACAAACTAATACATGTACAGTCTACATAGTTATTAAAACCTAGAGCTGTTGTAAAACCTTGGCTTAGGTTTCAGCTCCTGGCTTTGTTTGATGTTGGGAATACCATGCAAAATGTACAGTGCACTGCAGTGCTCCAAAATTGATGACAGAGCCCAAGCTCAATCTGGGGTTTTAGTAAATGCACTAGTGTTTAAGTAGTTAAAGACAAGATGGCTACTCGAATAGAACCAACACTCAGTGGTTAAAAATGGGTTACACGAATGCATCAGTGGTGGCAATAAGCAGCAATTGTATTGACTCCGTTCATAAAAAAAAAAAAGAAGGTTATATCCTGAATTGACAACCTTTAATGTATTTCCTGGTGAATTATTATGTAACAGATTCCTCGGTATTGATTATAGTTTCCTTGGACATTGTTACGGGAATGAATACGTTATGCAATCATCCATGTCTGTAGGCCTGATCAAGGCTGTGCTATACCTTTGCCGGGTGGCATTCATGCACATGCACAGAGTCTGTAAGGATGATACACAATTGCGCACACACATTCTTATGGATCTGGTTTGTGGGGTCCTACTTTTGTTCTATGATTCCCTTTTCTAAAGAATTCCCTTATGGGGTCCAAGTTGAGCAAAGATTTCTCTTGTGGGGTCCATTGTTCCATTTTGTAAAAGACCCCACAAGGGCACTCGTGTAAGCCCACAGAGTCTGTCGGGACCGTACACACATGCACACATCCATGTAGGTTTCCGATGATGAACAGTCACACAAGAGAGGCAAAATGCCACTAGACCGTTCCGTCCGCTGTTCGGCTCGCCGTGATTAAGCCTAACATGTCTGAAAACAGTATACTACAGAAAGTATGGTCTCTAAAAGTGTTCTAAAATTACAGGAGGGAAGAGTTCTACCAAAACCGACAGATCTTTCTCTTCATTGAAACTGTTGTAGATTATTTCAAAGAGCCCAGAAGAATCTAGAGGAATGGGAACATTGTGCGTTCTAAACAAACCAAAGTTATTCACTATATGCACTTTTAAATAAACTTTTGTATGCTCAAAAGTTTGATAAATGCATTCCATTTCATTAGAGTGTTGAATTAACTGAGCATAAACCTTTTTTTCTATCACAACCAATACTTTTTATTTGTTGGTTGGCATTTTTTTCAAACTGATTAAAAAATAAATAATCATCTATTTCACTTTGTACACTGGATAAACCTTGTGAAGCAACTTTTAAATATTTTGTTAAAGTCGATGTTTTCTCCCCTTAAAGGTAGGGTCATCAGTTGTTGTTTTTTTTCCTACATAATACTGATTTATACGACAAATAGTCATTAAAGATACAATATAAGTCACCTGTGAAAGTTTCAGTTGAATACAGTGCCTACTTATCAAGAAAACAGCTAACAAAACTGTCACATGTTTTCGTAAAGAACGTCGAATCCATCCATGTTAATAGTTAGGTGACAGTGGATACCAACCGCATCTCTTGCCATATTGAGGCGGCATTCAAACGAACACACAGAATTTTCGTTTAGTTGCTTGCAGGCAATCTTTGGAGATTCAAATTTTTCGGCATTTAAATTTTTTTTCTAATCATTGGGTGCTTTTCAAATGAAACAATTTCACAGGATACTACCTTGACCATCTTTATATCAAGTAGGCCGTATATCAAGTAGGTCATTACAAAGTACGACCCCTACCTTTACATCAAAGTTGAATAGATGCAGTGTTTGATCGGAATGCATATAAAACTCTACAAGAAATGTGTGGAGAGAAACCATTTCAACCAAAGAAGTTTTGAAAATGTAAGAGCTTTACGATATATGCGGCTGAGGCTGCAGCTGCGACTAGATCACTATGCTAACATGCCTTGAAGTATAGGTTGCCCTTGGCAACAGCCACAGCTGCTAATTCAGACATGGCTTAACCCTTTTCTTACCGTAGGCAATTTTAGTTGACTGCACTCGTACCCCTCTTTCTTACTATTGGCGACTTTAGTCGACCAAGCTTACATGCAAAAAAAGCACTCATGCCTGAGCACAAAGGCCATTTGTAATAAAGCTGTAGTTTTGTCCATGTTCACCCTCCATACCCAAGGTTACCATCATTGGAAAGAGAAAGATAGGATCTTTCCACTGATGGTATAATAAAATATGGTTGCTATTATGCAATCTCTTCAAATTCAAGGGGAAAGATCTGAAATGCCAAACACCTACGATGTAAAAGTGTTTGAGATTACAGATCACACTGGGGAAAGAAAGACAGAACTGTGACATGTATTGGCCAATCTCAATGATTTTTTGATTACGTGAAAGGAAATTCGATAAGTAATAACTTTTTTTCCTTTTTTTTTTTGGCTTCAAGGAGATAATGGAGTTTGTAAAAATGACCTCTGAATGCAAGCTTTCTGTTGTGTAAGAATGTGTGTTTCACGCTTGAGTGGTCATTCAGTGCGGTCAACAACGATTGTTTATTTTCAAACAATTCGGTAACGAAAGGGTTAACCAGTGCAGTTAGTTTTTAGGGAGTTGGGGAGCAAAAAAATGTATTTACTGTAATTGCTTGCAATGATGTCACAAACTGGCTGAACTTATTAACAGAAAATGTATGTTTATTTGATTTCGAACTGACGTGGTTTAGATTATATTATGCATAATTTGAATGTATTTAGTTTTAAGCTGTATTAATATTTTTGTAAAATAATTTACATGCCCAATTTTTTTTTTTTGGATGACCTTACTTCAATGAATGCATATGATGTAAAGATAAATTTGCGGATGCATTTTTTTTCAAGGAGTTTTTTTGACATGTGAAGTGTTGAATATGCTGTGTGCAATGTAGGGAACATGGCGACAACAAAATCTTGTATGTTTAGAAATGGTTGCAGCAATTTGAGAGTGTCATTGTATCAAAATACGATTTTTAATTTATAACGGCATAACTTTTTTGAAATGTGAAAAAAATTATCTAAGATGCGTAAATATTCCTGCTGGCAGATAATTTCATTCAAACATAGCTAAAATTTGAGATAATGTTTATAAAGTCATATGGCTGCATATCCTCAATGTTGTTTTTCCCCTTTTCTTTCTTTCCTTTTTTCCAGGGGGGGGGGGGCAGGAGTTAAAACCCAATGATAGTCGCTTGAAGTCCCTTGTTAAGGAGTAGCCATTTTGTTTTTGTATACCACTCAAGTCGGAATAATCAAGCCTTGACTGGAAGGGAAGATAGCTTATTCTTGTTTATATATTCTTGTTGTTATTAATTAAGAACTTTCATTTGAGGAATGTGGCCGCAAGGTTTACAACATTATCGCCATATTTATAAGTTAGTTCATTGTATACTGTTGGACAGTATTAGTTCTGATTCACATTCCCTTAAAAGGCACCAGACTATTGCCATTCAGGAAAAAAACAAACATGGCTACACCATCAAAATGCATGATGCATATGGGGGAACATTTAACTCTGCTATTGAGCAGCATAAAATTGGCAGCATGAGTTTACATATGCACGTTTCAGAGAATAACCCATTTTAGTCTGGTGCCATCTACTGTTTCAAAAGACCCCAGTTGTTGAGGTGTGTGCACTTTCATATACAATACTGGTAAAAGGGCACACCATCGCGGTATCTGTGTTTCTCAGTGTGCCTTTTTTTTTAAATGTGACCTTGATGTTTTCTCACTGTAATCAACTTGTGAGAGGTTTTCTCACGCTTGATTACACAAAAATGGCTTTGGAGAAAAAGACGTGTACAAGTCTGTGTAACTTTTGTGCAGGAAAAACTTGAATAGCAGATGGTTGTCATAATAGTCTGTCAGTGGTATGGTACCTTGACCGCATCGAGTACACTGGCACTGGATTAAGAAAGGAATATTAATATTCAAATATATGTTAACACATTTCAAAATGTATAATTGCAAGATGTCGTATTGCTACTGAATGGAATGCTAAGGTGGTTGAATATCATTTTAAGGGATTTTTGTAAAACTGAAGTGCCTCCCGGGGTGTTACATAAACAATTAAGCAGCCCAGAGCAGCTGTTTAGTCGAAGAAAGTCCTTGAATAACTGTGTTAAATCATTCCTAGTTACATGATGTCTCTGTAAAACTCAATAAATGTTATTATTGGAAGGAATTTCCTGACTCCCTATAAGCTATATCATT
Source organism: Pisaster ochraceus (assembly GCA_010994315.2). Lineage (NCBI taxonomy): Eukaryota > Metazoa > Echinodermata > Asteroidea > Forcipulatida > Asteriidae > Pisaster > Pisaster ochraceus. The sequence goes on from CM021534.1 coordinate 10,555,760, forward strand.
TCCTCATTTTGTTCTCAATTTTTGTATTTTTTTAGGGGATGGTTTAAAAAACAAAAAACAATGAGTGTTTTATTCTACTTCGGTAATGACAACTCTTCTTTTTTTTCCGTGTTCTTATCGAGGAAGTAAATTAATACTTATATTTCCCTTTCAAATATTTTGACGGTTTGCAAATATTGGCATATTTTCAGACCTTGTACACAGAGATATAACTTTGTTTCACTCCAAAAATATATTGTGTGTGCAGATGTGCAACAGTTGTGATGGTGCATTTGGAATTGAGTTCGTACGAAATACAATAAACTTCACAAGTCACCCATTGTTTCATCTGCAATAATGTTTAAAGTTATGATATGAGGTTTGGATGTGCATGCCATGCCATTTGTGTGGTAACCATGGGGGGAAACAGCACAGCAACCAACAATATATAAGGACAATTATTTTATCTTCTGAAAGTAATATACATTCCAAAAGTTTAGAAATCTATTATGGAAGTGGTTTGGGTTTTTATCATACAGAGAAATTGAAGGCAATCTAAGAAATAAAATTTAAAAAAATAGTTTTGTTGTCTCCTGGCTGGAAATGATGTACATATACACTTTGAGTAGTGTTGGAGATCATGGGCACTACAACTGAAAGTTTTAACAAATGAACACAATTATGAATTCAGCAACACAAGGAAATCCGAGTTCAGAAATACTATACATGTGTCTTTGCTTAAAAACTACACTTGTATTTGCTTTCATGAGTTCATTCCGTGAGCTGGATAAATTATATTTTGAATGGGTTGTTTGATCGAGAAATGCATGTGTTTATTATCTTGAGAACACAGGCATCCTGCTTCAAGATGATTGATAACTAAGTCTACATAATTATGTAAAGTCAGAGTGAACTTTTTGCAGTGCATCAGCTGACTGGAGGTGGCATGTACAATATAAGCCAGCAGAGGGCAGTGTTCTAGCAATGCAGCTATGAGCCATTGTGCATGCAGCAAGCATTTTTGAAATCAAAGCACATACAGATTTGAGGCTTTGCATGGTGTAAGAATTAAAAGATTAGCTTACGGGTGACAACCATGTGAATATGATTTCTCTATGGGAGAAGTGTTAGTTCTGAGAAGAACCGGAACTGAGGTATAGTCTCAACATTTTGGAACTGTACTCATCTTCAGTGTACAGTTTGCAATGAGATAATCTCAATTCCAGTTCTTCCCCAGAACCACCACTTCTCCAATAAAGAGATTTTGTTGTTGATTGATTGATTGATTGATTGATTGGTTGATTGATTGAATGATTGATTTGGTCTATTGCTATCTATGAACATTGCCTTGGCTCTCAAGCTTAAAAAGACATGAAAATACAATTAATAGTAAAAATTAAGAAATATAAAATAAAACCATACAAGGAAATTAGTTACAAATCTAAAATGACACTCAAAACATTCACTTGGTTGTCACTCATAAAGTAATCTGCTATTGCACATTTATATCAGCTACTACATGATGATATTACGGTATTATTTTAATATTAATGGCAATATATGTGTCTAATAAATTATTGATAACAATTTTCATCCTCTTTTTGATGTTGTACTCCTTAATTTACATAGAGGTGCAGATTTGGAGCCAGAAATTTCCTCAGGTATGTTATGCTTGGAAAGTTTGATTGGAAGCTATACAAATTCACTTATAATCAGGGTGTCAAATAACCTGAGAAGTTTTGCTGGGTTTGCAATTAAATCTTCTTATTAAAAAAGAAAGAAAAAAAAAAAGAAGAAGAAGGATGCATTATGCTCAAAAATACCAGGAGTTCCAAAATATGAAAAGGCAAGTTGAAATCCACTTACAAACTTCACTAACAAGCTTATAGTCCTCAGCCAAAGCTGTAGGTGAGACTATCCTGTCAAAACAAGTTATGTCACCTTAACATAATCTCAGGGATCTAGTTACGTTCATGTCACCTGTTTGAACCCGGATGAAGAAGGTCAAGAAGTTTAACAAATAATACCAGTTCATAGGATTGGTTCATGTATTTAATTGGAGCATGCTAAAGGAATTAACTGATGTGAAAGTTTTATTTTATCCAGCTCTGTTTGATCTTTTTCATCCGGTTTAAACAGGAAATTCAAAGAAAAAGTAAGTTAGGATTCTCAGACGACCCCACATAGATAAACAAACCAATGTATTGACCTTTGAGCACAAATCAAACGGTTTTAAAAATTTGGTTATAATGGGTTTACACTCAATTTTTGTATAATTTGAAAGTGTTTCTTTGTGAATTCAAGAATTAATCTTTTTTTTTCTTAGTATGCAATCCGATTCTAAACCTGTGGGTTAGTTTTGTTTTTTTTCTTTGAAAACTTAATTTCTCACCTGGCGCCTTGGGAAAGGTCGTAGGTATACGGTGGGGCTACGTGAAGGATTAAAGCATTTGAAGGAAGAATTTTTGTTTTATGTTTTGAAACTAGGAGCTTGGTCAATTGGGGTGCGTGTATTTTTAGTCTTTTATTTTTTTTGAAAGAGTGAAAAACATTGATTTCATCTTCACTGCCTTATGGAGACCGAGAACAAAACAGAAAAGGGAACGCAGAGGGTCTTTTTACTTTAGGGGAATTTAAAGACTGGGGTACTCCACAAGGAATTTTGTGTACAAAGTCTATGGGTGGTTCTTAACTACGGGGACAAAGGAAAGAACAAAAGATGTCTCCACAGGGATGCAAAAAATAGAATGTGTTATTTTTTCCAGAAAAATACAAAATAGTGACATCGTGTTTTTATTGATTTATCCTGACTCATCACGAGGTGGGTCATTTTGTTTTTGTTTGGGTGGATACTCATTTTCTCGTGACACAGGTGTGTACGATAACATAGAGGGCGCTATTTAAAATATTCCATTCTTTTAACTTCATCGTCTGTGTTTTTTTCCAACTGAAAAGCTCTTTGGGCATCAGCTGTACACACGTAAAAATGGCATCGATGCTCGCCGTTCCGCTGAAAAACAGTGCAGAATTGGACTTCGTTCGTCCCTTAAAAAATTTCATCAGAAATACGTTTGGAGAAGAAGGAGCTGATGACTATTCGAGTCAGTTGGATGATCTCCATCGACTGCGGTACAATGCAGTCTGCAGAAAACTTGACAAACACAACACATCTCTGGAAACCCTTGCAAGGTACGTGTGTGTATTAAATTTCGATCGAGCCCAGAATTCGGACAGTAGCCCTAAAAAAATGTTTTGTGCCGTATCATCAATTTGTTGAATATTAAAGCGACATATGTAGTCTGAAGTATTTAGAATGAATTGTTATAAATTATTATATTGTGTGAATATATCTTTGTGTGTAGTTTTGTGCATGGATGGTTCACAACTCACATTCAATCAGTAACACGTTACACAAATGGAGCAAATACCCTACCATTACCAAAGTACCACACACTGACAAAGTCTACAGTAGTAGTACACTGCTCACTATGTAGACTCTGAAACATAAATTAAATCATGGATGAATGTGCACTGATGATAGTGTATGATTTCCTATTTTTTAAGTTTTTGTTTCACCACAACCAATGAATGACAGCCATTAAATTAAGCCTATTAATTATTAAAATGATAAATGAATTTACTGTGTAAAGATTATTTGAAATTAGACCTAGTTTGGGGTTCTGTACAGATGTCAAAATGTAGAGAGAGAGAGAGAGAAAAAAAGGCACCCTCAGTTAATGCCTTGGTCTAACACTAATTTGAAATCATATTTTACATGTACGTACTATAGTATGTAGTGTGTCATGGCCTCGCACTATAGAGGGCGCTATTAGTATTATTCAAGCAGTTCGATAGATGATAGCAGCATCTAGTGGTGAAAATTGTTGTAAATCAAAACGAGAAAGGCTGGTACCAAGACTAGAAATAGAATGATATGGAGGGAGGGCTTGCGCGATGTAGCCTTTTTAAAATCGAACTTCAGCTTCCAACATCTTACTGGTAAAAACAGGTGAACAATTTATTGTATAAATTTTGTTTACTATGTATGTGCAGAAACTTGTACCCTGGATGTCATTCACAGTGAACAGGCCTTCACGGAGGCCTCCATTGCCCCTGGTCATTACCTTGGTGCCCCTTGAAACGTTCCAATAGAAATATTAAATTTCCTCATAGAGGTGCCCTTCCTTTACAAAGGAGAAAACGTATTGGTGCCCTTGCCCATTCAAGAATGAAGCATCATGTCTTGTGAGATGAAAACAGAGGCAGAAGTTGCCCATACTCAGAAGAAGAAAATACACTTAACTTTATTTTTATGAAGTGTTGTGTCCAAGTGGTCTGATGCTCCAGACTAAAGTTCTGTCAGAGTGTGAGTTTCATTCCCAGTCATGGCACCTAGTGTCCTTAAGCAAGACTCTTTACCATTATGATTGCCTTGTCCTTCGGATGGGACGTAAACCCTTAGGCCATACCTGGTGTGTTGTTTAATGAACTCAAAAGAGCCCATTATACTTATCGTTAAGAGCAGGCGTTTACCTGGGCCCAATTTCATGGCTCTGCTTTCCGTAAGCAAAGAATCGGCGCTTAAGGAAGCAGGGAATTCTTTGCTTACATCAAGCGTATTTCACGGGTTAGCAGAGAATTTTTGCTTGTGCACGTGCGTACTCCACGTTACTAGGCATTCTTCGTTTACAAAGCTATTGCAGATTTTCAGCGCCTGCACAGTAAGCGGAGAATGGTGATCGCAAGCGCAGATTGTGTAACATCACTTTGGAAACCCACAATAGCTCTACATGCCTAGTCAAAAAAATATGAGTGCTTTCACTTGAGGCGCCCGTCGAGTATGATAAAAGCCCTCTATCAGAACTGTATATTTCTATTGATATGATTATTTTTATCTTTAAAACTCAGGCTTTTGGATTCATGAGGTTGAAGCATTTCAATTATAAACTTTCGTAACAACTGCAGGAAGCATACCGTGGTAGCTTCCCGCTATGAACACATGGCCCACACTACTTTTCCTAGTAAAAAGCTCAATGTGAGAATGGAAACAAACATCCTGCTGGTTTGTACTCTGATGTCATTTTGGGGTAAAATTATCATAAGTGATATACATGTATGACAAATGCAGGAAAGGGATGGTGACTCTTTGCCAACACAGCAGGGCCCAATTTCATAGAGCTGCTAAGCACAAACATTTGCTTAGC
>CM021534.1:10577102-10593162 GCA_010994315.2 Pisaster ochraceus
TATCAATTTCTGTCTCCAATCATATGCCCAAAAGGAGACCTTGGTGGCAGCAGACGTGCCAGGTGAATTGCCATTGTTCATGTAGTTTTGGACATGTGCACATCCCCAAGAGTGGATTTTTCTGGCAACTCTGCTGCCGCCAACCTCTCCTATGTCATGAGTCTGTTGAGAGCTCTGGGACAGGACCATGTTGGCGGCAGCCCAAATGCTATCAAAAGACCATGGCTGGACGCCACCTACCCCTCTCAGTACCCCCACCAGGTCTCACTCGGTGGGCAACATTTCGCACCAAGCAAACCTATAAATTTAAGCAGGGATGAGAAAGTTTTTATCTTTACTTTTTAAGTAAGCCTGGTGAAGAAATTCCAACGCAATTTTTTCCACGTATAAAGAAATCCTGTCCTTTTTCTAGCGCCGAGGACACTGTTCGCAAAAGCTCTGTGAAATCTCAACCCCAGGGGTTACCAAAAGCTGGAAATGCCAGCGCTTCAACAAACCTCCTAAAATTTGGATCCTAGTTTCAGACTTTTTTCAAGCTCTGTTGATATTGCTAGAAGCGTCTGCTGTAATCAAGTCGTGGAGAGATTGGTTTACGTTTACAGACCGTGTAAATGAGCAGCTGTGAATGTTTGTGTTATTGGATCGCAACGTTGTCTCCCACCATGCATGTTTGTTTGATAAAGTCGGCCCGGTGCTCATTAACCGATTTCCCGTACCCATCCCATCCCAATTGACAGCTCTTTGTCACCCATCCTGCTAATCAACTGCTGTTTCATGTACTCTTAACTTCCCCGAAAACCGCTGCCATGTTGCTGTTGCGTTCTCATCGACAACATTCACCCCCAAAACACAGAGAAAGATGTATATAAAAAAACTTTTTGGTATGTTCATTTCTTTTTTTTATATTTTAACTGAGTTACGTTTTCCAACAGCATCACCTTGTAAAACCTATCTAGCACAGCTGATATTATTTTGTTGGGTTCCTGACTAAAAAAAACCAACAGTTTTTTAGGGGTGTAAATGTCAGAAAATGTCATTCTACATTAACATTTATCATGTTACATTGAGTGGGCTATGGTGTTTGATTTCAGCAAAGCGGAAATTCCGCCCTCGCAAAACTGGCCTCTGACCAAAAATGTTGTTTTCATAGAAGCCATAATAATGTCAATCTAGTCAAGCAGGTTTTTTTTCCGTAATTATCTGAAGACAAATTGGGAGGATTTGTGGTTTGCAGAATATACTAAATGACATATTTGGTAGCTAGAAAAAATGATTGACAGCCTTTGGTTATTTGAAAATAAATTGAAAATCTGTGGGTGATCGAAACTTAATTGGTTTTATTATAATTCGCAACATCCCACACCAAAATCAGGCATTTCTTGGAAACAGTGACTTCGTGTGGCATTAAAAGTAAAGGTAGCTGAAGTGTCAGTCTTGATGTCATTAAAGGGAAGGTATACATTTGGTAATCACTCTTAAAATTAATGGCAATAAAAACTTACTTGGTTAGAAGTACAGCAACTTTCGATAGTATAAAGTATTTTGAGAATCATTTAACTTTGGTGGTTATGGAAACAGATATCAGTTTTTATTCCCAAAAATGTTTGATCAGAAAGCGTTACTGTCAGATGCGTTTCTCAGATTGTGCATTACATTTCAATTACGGATTATTCTTCCTGCGTGGACATAACTGCTCTGGATTTTCGGTGATATCTCAAAAACGCTTTGAAATGAAATTGTCACGGGTAGGTTTTATTGTGTATATCTACATGTACATTTATATAGGATTAAAACTATCAAACGGTTTCAAAAGCCAAAGATATACATGTACCTTCCCTTTAACATTCAATTGACTCCCGTCACAAGCAGTTACTGTGTGCCCATGGTCTTCCATTTTGGAAGTCAAAATACATGTCAAGATATGGAGCACCTTTAACTTAGGGTGGGGACGTTTAACAAGTTGACAGTGTAACCATAAACGAACGCTGAAATCCATTACCAAGTTTCCTGAACGGTTAAACAAAGCTGACAGTAAAACAAAAATGAGACCTTGCTTCTTCTTTTTTTATATTGGCTCCAGACACTGTTCAGAAAGAATGATTGACATCCTTATTGGTGGAATGTTTCTTATCTTAATCCCCTACAAATGTAATACATTATATTCAATTCCCTATAATTGTTTACACATTTTGCTTTGTGGCCGCCCACTTGTGGTTTGTGGTTTTGTGAATGTGAAGACTGGCTTACAGCATTTTATTTTTAATCCTTGAAAATCAGTGGACATCAGACGGACTTGTAGTTCTGATGGGAATCAGTACAAATGGCTGAACTGTTAGAAAAAACAAATAGTATTAGAAATAAACGGAATTCACAAGTTCCGTTCAGGAAACTAAAAGTAAATGCACAACTCTAGTCTAACTACACTTACGTCGCCTGTACACAGTAATACAGGAGTAACCTGATGCCCACAATGGCCGAGTGAGATTTGTCATTATATTACGTCAGGTGAATTGGGTTGATATGTTGAGAAATACATACCTCATTTGAGTGTTATGTGAAAGCTCGTAATCTCATCTATTTGATGAGCAAGTAAACCCAGTTTTAAGTTTTGGCAGGAAGCGCCTGGTTTTTGGCATGGAGCATCATGTTTTACCATGGTAGAGGATAATTGTTCTGAAAAAAATCTATTTTTTTGTCATAGGGGATGTTTGAGGGCTAAGTATTAAGGAAAATAACCAAGGAGTTAACAGGGCCCATGGAGTACTACAGGTCTTATGATAGACCTTTATCACAATGCTGCCATCTTGTTTCTCTACCATACAAATCAGTTTAACCAAAATGAGGCCGGAAGGAAACTAGTCTGGTACCGTTTGGTGTTATGAGAATTAGTAATACTGTTTCCACTTGGTGTTCAGGGAACCTGACAAAGATTGCTGTGGAGTGATAAAGGTTTATTCAGCTTGTAGGGGCAAGCTTCCTGTGTCTGAGAAGGAAAAAATGCAAGTATCCATTTGAAAACAAAATTTTAACCACCCCTTTGGAATGTTGTATGGGATCATTTTACAGAGTACCAAGACAAAGTCTGACTGTCAAAGAGACGCTTAGGCAAAAAATGTTGCTGAACGGAGGAAATTTTGCAGGCAACCAGTCATAAAGAGTAAACTTTGTATATTGTTTTGGTTGGTAACCTTTGTTATCAGCAGTAAACATGTTTTGTGGTTAGGCAGTTTTTGTGTTTTTTGAAGAGCTGTATGAAGTTCCTACCCACGGTTACCTTCTGCATGGGTCTGTCTGAGCATCATGATGTCAGTTCAGTCAGTCAGTCCTTCTGTCATCAGTTCTCTTATGGTACCCTGACCCTCAGGCTGAGGGGTGGCGACAGCTAATCTTGACATCACCATCTTTGTAGGTTTGTCTCAGTGCTGGGTTCATTGCTGTTTTGAGTCCTGAGCCCTCTCTAGGGATCTAGTCCAAACTCCTGGTTCTGGGTCTGCCTCCAGCCAAGGGGTCTCTGAAATTGTAAAAAATTAAAACTATATGTTTCCTGCACAGGGATGGCTTCAAATGGTAATCGGAACCTAAACCTGAATCAGAGTTGAACAGCCCATTTCTTGAATCTCTTTTAAACCAAACGGAACGAGTTGCCCAAGAAGTTTATTTTCTGGAGCAAAATTTACATGACACAAGTCCTAACCAGTTTAAATAGGTGTGAACTCAGCTTCCAATCTGTTTCGGCCCTGCGAGACTTTCCGGTGCTTAAGAATTTTGTGAGCTGAACGGCTCGAGAAAATTGGTCCACATCAAAGGCCTTGATGTGTAATAACGCCCTAGGTCAAGATGCAATCACGGTTCATTGAACTTATCCTAGGCATCATAATTGGAATCATGAATATGCCTAAGGGGCCATCTTATTTGCAAAGACATGAGTCCAGGTTTTTTTTACGGATTTATTGAATTCTTGCCCAGGTAAATTATTCTCCTTTTGTTTGTGTATGCAATAATTATAATGTATACACACTCCAAATTGATCACGTCCAAATTGATCAATTGATGGCAGTGGCAGTGGCTGTGACCAGATTGCTGAAAACATCTTTTCTTCAACTTAGTCACTATTGTGTCGACAACAGCCATAGCCGTAAATTGCTTCATTCAGACACGGCTTATATCTCATTTCACCAAAATGGAAACAGGCTACGTCCAGATCACTGCAAAGGCCTGTTCTTTAATGTTGCATCTGCAGCTAGTGTGCATAGCCATGGTGCAAAACCAGGGCTTCGGGTTTGGGTCTGTTTTATGCATTGTCAGTTGTTTTGAAAATGTTCACTTTTGGTGCACAGCTTTCCAGAGGCTAAGCCAGAGTCTAAGCCAGAGCCTAAGCCAGATCCTCAGACAGAGTCTATGCCAGAGCCTAAGGCAGAGCCTTAGCAAGAGCCTAAGTCCGAGCCTAAGCCAGAGCCTAAGTCAGAGCCTAAGCTAGAGCCGTAACCAGAGTCTAGACCACATCCTAAGCCAGAACCTAATCCAGAGTCTAGGCCAGAGCCTAAGTCAGAGCCTAAGCCAGAGTTTAAGCCAGAGGCTTAACAAGAGCTAAAGCCAGATTCTCAGCCGGAGCTGTGGTTTGCAGAGAACAGTTTTGTCTGTTATTCGGACACAGCCTCTGGTTACATTCATTCAGATGGCTGCTCCATGATAAAGGTCTGTTGAAATCGGGGGGACATGACCTTAGGGGGCCACTCTTTACTGCAGTTACAGCTACGTCCAAGATAGGGCCTATTGCATGAAGTCTTTGATGTGTCATATTATCAAGATGCAATCATGGTTTACTGAGAATCTTAACGGGGCCCAATTTCATAGAGCTGCTTGAAGCACAACAAAATAATGCTTACCAGAATGAGGTTACCAGCCAAACTACTATTTCATGTGTATCATTTGTGACTGGTATCCTGCTACATTTTTACTCAGCAGTAAATCGTTGAGCAATATTTTCTGCTTAAGCTGCTCTATGAAATAGGGCTGATTTAACATCGAGGTATACATTTAGTTAGAGCCATGCATCCAAGATTTCATGAAAAGTCTTGATTAGTAATATACTGTTCTAGGTCAAGGTGCAACCACGGTTCACCGAGAACCTAATCTGGACTTAATATTGGAATCGGGGGGCATGTCTTGAGGGGACATCTTGTCTACATTTAGAACCATGAGTCACTGAAAACGTTGTGGATGAGAGATTGCATGGCTGCCCATATCATGACAGGCAATATTCACCTGCTGCTGGTTGTGACACGGCTACGCCCCTCAGACTTACTCATTTGTGGTTTTCAAGGACTTTGGGTGTCTTTGTTTTCTTTGGTTACTGTCTCATCGTAGCTGTCACAGTTTGAAATGACAAGGGACTGAGGACAGCTTGGCATTGTGCTGCAGGTATATGTATTGGCAAACAGTATCCCCTTTAATGGATGTACTTCTTGCATCAAGGAAGTAATAATAATATGAATTCATGTTTTGCTTTACACCGTTGGCCGCTGTGTAACGAAGCACTGTATTGTTTAATCAGTGCTATCCAAGCTCTGTGGAAAAAACAAACAATCCCCAGGTACCTCAGCTGGAATTAGAACCCACTACCTCTAGACCACCAAGCTTGCCCGGTGATGAGAATCTGGGGCCTGGAATGACAGGGAGGCCACAGAGGCCATGGTCTCTGTTGTTTTGGTCTTGGCCTCGGTGGCCCTTCTGGTGCATTAGGATAGCTCAGGGGGTCCTCATCCTGCCTTTCACCTCTGTGGACCCCGGTTCTAATCCCACCCCAAAGCCTTACACTTGGGTTGGGTTTTCAGTCCCCACCTTTTTGCAGGGGTTTCCCCCCCATTTGGGGTTTTCGTCCCACATCTAAAACTGAACATTTCTTCTTGTTTCCTAATCATTATCATGTTGTTGGCGCCTGCACTGTTGGATGATTAATGAAATGAATAAAGTTGGATTGAACATAGAAAAATTGACTTGAGCGGGACTTGAACCTGGGACCCCAGTCAGTTCCCCCTTGTGGTGTATTACTTAAAATAAATACAGTTTCTCACAGACTTCCAACACAAGTGACTTTTACTGTACAAATGTGCAAATGCTGTGTGAAAATTAAACCAATTTTGGGGGGTAAACAAAAAATTACAACATGATTTTATAATAATACTAATAAAGAGGAATTTATATAGTGCAAACTTTTTAAGAGTAGAAAGAGTTCATTTAAACTTCAAGAGTTGACACGGCTCTTAGCCGTGCAAATTTCAACATGGGTCAGAAGTACTTTATTAGAAGAGACGTTATAAAGTTAACCAATATTCTGTGCATATTCTTGAACATGTTCATCAGTTTCCACCCAAGAACAGCTTGATGAGGTAGAATCCCACTGGCTTTGAAGGTAGATACATTCCATCCACAGACCATCACCTCAGTTGCCAAACAATGCTGAGAGCCACATGCAGTTTTATTTAGCTTAAACCTGCTTCACACCATTGCTGACGACAGCCGACCGGAGCACCAATTTGTCTGTGTTTTTTTATCGAGTGCTAGTTAGTCATTCATTCATTCTCCATTCACAAACATTTATTTCAATATTATTCAAGGATGATTGCCGTGTTGATTAACTAGAATACGAATATTGAATAGTAATGAGTGCAATGGTGATTATATTTTCATGAGTTGAAAGATTGAATGTTCCGTTCAAGTGAAGCGAAGACGAGTTGAATGCAGCATATGTGATTTAATACATAAATTATTTACAGACAAGATAAGTTTTTCAACACTCCTCGTAGACACAAAAATAATCAGACTACAGATGACAGTGTTTCAAAATGAAAAAAAAACGCATAAATACTTTCGTGTGTATCATGCACAATGCACAAATGACTTGCGTATTTGTTGTATAGTTGGGTTTTCCATTTACTGTCTCAAACGAAAGTTTATAACTTCCTTGACAAAAGGAAAATAGCTATCTAAAGACACTTTTCGGTCAACTTGGAGGCAACCAACTGCACTGCATGTAGAAAAAACACTTCGGCAGCACAAGTGACATTCTTCTAGCTGTTACTCACTATCCCCAAGAAAGTGATGAGGAAACTGAAAAGTGAATGAATTTTTCTAAGTGGAGATTGCCTGGAACTGGTTGCCTGCAAAATGCCCCGTGTGACATGGCCATAATATAAACACGGAGAAATATTCAATGCGTGTTGCCAATTTGCTGTGAATGAGTGCAGTCGAGTGAGCTTGGTGTTTCCCAGGTTCTACTTCTTTGAACTGAACTGAAGGGCAAAGGAGTCTCACCTCATTTTATTTGTTATTTTTTTGTCAAATGAGAATGGGTATCAGTACTTTCGTGTTGCATTTTTATGGGTCTTTGCTGTGAACCATGCAGGGTGCCACCAGCGGCAGGAAAAGACTAGTTTAAAAAATCTAAAGAATCGATGGAGGAGAAGGGGCTTATTTTTGGATCAAATTTTAGCAAAATTACAGGGAGGACAACTTTTCACTAATGATCAAATAATAACTAACCACAAAATAAACATGGATAAATAGTTCAATTAGTTTGAGTGATTTCGTTGACGTTGATCTGTCAAGACCGGGACTTGAATCCACACTCTGCTGGTCAGAAACACCAAAGCTTGAGCCCAGTGCGCTTGACCGCTCGACCACGACACATCACTCTGATATTTGATAGGTGTGTCATTTACATGTACATTCTCAAAGTAAAAAGTAAAGTCTGTCCCAAGCCAATATTTGTCATCACTCCAATGTTTACATCAGATTTAATTGGCATTGAACGACTGAGATTACTTCCATTCCTCCTGGACAGGATGCCAGTCCATCGCTGGCTACTCCACCGCTCTTGCCGGCACCCATTTGTACTCCTGGGTGGAGAGAAGCATTTATGATCAAGTGCCTTGCTCAAGGACACAAGTGCCGCGGATGACCAGGCCAGGATTTAAACTCACGTTCTGTAAAATACAGAACTTGAGTCCACCGCCCTAGACCGCTCAGCCACGACACCTCACTTATTCTCTACACTTCAATAACAGAAGGAAGAGAAACAAAAACTACCCCATATCAATTTTCCGCCATCTTGTAGACTGTATATGACTTTCAGATGTATACAGATACACCATTGGTAAATAAATGACAAAATTTCACTTTAATGGTACATCTCTTATAAATTGTCATAATTTTCAGGAAAACAAGAAATATTTTGTGAAATCTCGAGCTTGACTGCAATCTTGGTTTGTTTTCATGTTGCAAGGATGACAGAGAAATCAGACTAACTTGTATCTGTTTCCTTTAACCCATTCGGTTCATTTTTTAAATAAAAAATGTGATCCTAGAGTTAGTAAGTAAGTACCTCTCATTTGTGTGTGAGTTTTGGCTAATCATTCATTTTTCTCTCTCTTTTTGAGTCCTCCCATCTCATAACGTTTCAGCTTTTTATAAAAACTTGTTCTTTGCTTTCTTTATTGCCCTGACTAAGACTGCACTTGTGTTTTGCTTTCAGGAGCCGGTGCAAAACAACCGCCGCCACGTCCAGCCCAACCCCCAACCCGCCCCCAAGCCCCTCCAGCACAACCTCCCCCAGCACAAGCCCCTCCCCCACAAGCCCCTCCTACTTCCCAAGTACCTCCATCTAGTGCTCCTCCTCAGCCTTACCCCCAAGGCACTCCACAATCCACATACGCCCCTGGGTACCAACCCATGCCCAGTTACGCCCCTGCCGGGGGATTTTCCCCCATGCCCACACCCTATAACCCATACGCAACCCCTCAGCGACCCCAGGGATATGGCAACCCGTATCAACAACAGTCCGGTCAGTATCAACAACCCTATCCACAACAGGGTGGGTATCCACAACAGGGCGGGTATCCACAAGGTGGGTATCCACAACAAGGTGGGTATCCACAGCCATCAGCTCCTCAGCCTCCTAGCTACAACCAATATCAGCAACGGTAAACAGTAGCGATACACTGTAGTTGGTTTATGATTCCCTTGATGCATGACGATGCGAGTGTAAATCTGGGATTGACTAATTTCCTGTAAAATTATTGTTCCTGTCAGCCTCTTGTGTTAGCCACAAACCTTTTTCTCAAAGAGCATTTATGGAACTCTGTGGCTCTGGCTACTTCAGCCATGGCTAAGTCTTTGGGGTTGTCCACCATTTTGCCAAAAAGCACATGGCTTCAAGATGACCAACGGAACCATCAGAACTTAGGGAAATTAAGTGAACCCATGCAGGGAATGCAGGGTTGTCCCCATGCATGAGCTTGCGTATCAGGCTGATAGGTGCGAATTAAGGTTGATTTCCTACCCCCCCCCCCCCCTCAAAAAAAAATATATATATAAATAAATAATCATAATAATAACTGTTGTTGGTGTTGGGTTTTTTAACTTCAGATCAAAATCACAAAAGTCATCAAGATACAACCATTTAGAATGCTCCAGATTGTACAGTAGGGCTTTTTAAAAACCAAAGATAATCACCAGGTAGAAAACGTTCGTTTCAATCCAGTGTGCTATAGGTCAAACTTCCTAAATGTGGGTCCAGAATACCCCCCAGTTTTGAAAAGTCCCTAGGAGAACCCTGCAGATCCCTACTTGGATTTGACATGCATGGTCCAGTAGAGGTATGCATGGATTCCCTGCATGGGGTCGTTTCGTTCGAGTCAGTGCTGTTCATCAAAGACTGGTTTGGAATTTAAATGGCTCCAACAGTTGGAAAGATTGCAAGATTGGACGTTGGACAGCTCTCAACTTTTGTTGGTTCCGCTGACTTCACCCCAAGCAATGACTAATGACATAATGGTCTGTCAAAAGAAAGACTTCAAGAATGATCAGAATACTAATGGACTTAGTAGGTATCATGTTTTATTAATTAATTATAGCCCTGCGGCTTCAAACAGCAAGCCAAACTCTAGTCACACGATTTGATATGTTTCCATTATAATTTGAGGATGGGTACTGTTTTATTATTGTACACAAAAGGTAGACCGTGGATTAATTGTCCAAACTTGCTTATTGTAGCAAAACCCTCTGACCAGTGAATTGAAATGCAGTCTTAGGCCGTGTTTGAACTGGGGGCTACGGCTTTGGCTGTTGCTGAAGGGCATCCTTTACTTCAACAGGTGTTAACATGGTGATCCAGCTGCAGCCGCAATCCAAGTGCTTATTCAGAAACGGCCATAAAAACCTATACAAGTTTTATTGTATACCATGCCCGATATGGGGCAGAGGGTGTCCCCCCAAACTATTTTCCTCTTGTACAGAAGTACCCCTCCCCCCCAAATAAAATCCTCTGAAGAATTTGTGAGATTCCAGGCACACAATAAAGACACAACAGGGGGCGGGGCAGGGGGTGGGTACACCATGCCCCATATGGAGTACCAAATGTTCTATTGTGTGCTTATCCTAGTAGCCTGGTACCTGGGAAGTTTTGTGCTTGTGATCTGGTTTTGGATTAAAGAAACATGACACAGGTGGTAGTTGTGTGTAAAAAATTCTCAATAAGACTAACAGTTTAATTGCCAAATAAAATACACTTATTGAAATGCTGTAGCTTGCTTGAAATATGAAGGCCCAAAGGATGCAATTGTAAGTATGTTTAAAAAAAAAGCATCAAGCATGTAAATGCGGTATATTGCGGAAAGGTGTGGATTATGAGAGTATGTAGTAATTTACTTAGACATGGAACAGTCAAAGAGTGAGGGGGACAGAATCAATCGTATTATGACTATTGATCATTAGATATCCAATGGTTCAACCGCTGTTTACTGGCGCAGTCTAATTGAGTTAATGTTTGAGGAGGACAGTCTGATGATGAGATCCAAGGTCGCCTGTTAATCACAGTCAAGGTTTCAAAATGTCGACCTACTTCTGCTCAAAATTCTAAAGGGTTAAAAGTATGACCCGGGAAACTGATTTATTGATTGTTCAAAACATGTCCAAAATATTCCTCTCTTCTCTTCAACAGTATGGCCAATCGACACATTCAAGTATATGATTGAGGAGGAAGGACTAAGCTTTCAATTTTGCACTTGAACATAAAAAAAAATGATTAAAGCAGGCATGTGATTTCTCAGGTTTTCTCCTGAACGTCCTCGAGTCTTCAAATTTTTATGAGAGAAGTGACGCAGTCATCAAACTGAGAAAGAAAGGGCCCACGCTGTGTCCAAACCTGTTGATTTGTATTTCTGGTGATTCACAGAGTCTGAAGCCTCCTGAATTGAACCACCTAGGGATGTTCTAAGTCTAGAATAAAGGGGAACCCAGGCCTGTAAGTCATTTTTCAGGAATTTTCACGTTTTGCAAAATCTCATCCCTGACCAAGTGAGTAGCAAAGAACTCTTTGTGTGGCCAGTTATTGCATTGTCAGGGGATGTTCATTCCTTCTTTAATGTTAGTTCAAGTTTGTGATCCCAGCAGGTGTGATTTCATGCATCTATCGGCAGTGAATTATTCCCATCATAGACAATTCATCATCCAGATTCCCTTCCTCTACCATAGCACTCCTTATAGAGTTGGATGGCACAAGGTTCTCTTCCTAACTTTAAAACGAGAGAGGCGCAATTTGGTGTCAAATAAATTGTGTGTGACAAAGTGGAATGCCTCTTGTTAAATTTGTGATTTACACTTTCAAACAGATTTAAAATGTCACTTCTCGCAGGAGGGGTTGGACGTTGCCCGTGTACTTAATCAAGATTGTAGAGGAATGGTTATTCCCCATTTACCCTTACCCATCCTCTAAGGAGCATCCTCACCTGGAAGGAGAAAGGAGGGCGGGTACATGAAATTTACAGTCTTGCATGAGGTGGAGGTCACCCAAGCACACTATTAAACCTAGTTTAGGAGTAATGTAACACATTGCCCCCTCTTACCCTTCCATGGTACCTTGGGGGCACCGTTGACTTGTCATCACTTATGCCAAAGATTTGGGGTTTTAGTCACCCCTTTACCCCTCCCAGGTCTGCAAATACATTCTCCACCCCTCCTGCATTGCCTCAGGCTGCCAATCCAAAATTGGCAGAATGCCAATGTTGAAATAATATCAGATGCGCCTACGGTGTTTGAATGAGTGTAGTCTCCGATTGTTCCGTTCACATTTTAATCTGTGCTGGATTATAATTCTGTCGCAGCTCTGTGGTACATAAACCAATTGCCTCTATGCACATTATACTTATCTTTGCAATAATTATACTATTTCCTTCTGTGGTTAATTCTTTTTGTTATAGTGGCAGTCAGATTTCTTGTAAGTAGCAATGGAATAAACAAAAATTACTTTAAACACATGTTTTTGAAACAGATTTAAAGGGGCTATGTCGTCATGATCAAAGCGGGCATGTGGATATACATCATGGAATTATGAACTCTTACCCAGTTACAGCACATGCGCGCTTTCCATAGATATGATACGGAGGGAGTGCGCGCGCATGCAGTAACTGGGTGAGAGTTCATAATTCCTTGTAAAGCCAAAGGCCTGCTCTGATCATGACGACACATAAATATCTATGTTAAAGGTATGTATCAGTTTTCATTTAAAATGTATAAAATTATATTTCCATTTTATTATGTAATTTAAGAAGTATATACGATTTTATTAATTAGCCTATAAACATGCAGAAAGCTTTAATTAGTTAATTTTTTTGTTTACGCGCAGGTGATTCTCGAGAACTGAATCAAACATACAAGTGATAATTTGAAATACCTTTAAATTATGTGGTCTGCAGTAGATTTATTGTAGAGTAGATTGAAAGATTTTATTCAAAACTCACAAAAATTACAAATAAATGAAAACCTGTTGCCTTTGTGTAAGTGCTGTTTTGTCTTGGTTTATGATTGCTTTAGTATTCTGGATGGAATATGTTACAGGGGGACTGATGTCACGATCATAGAAGGCCTGTGACTGCAGCTATACATGGATAAAACTTGAAGCTATGCATGACAGAGAGAAGTAATGAAGGCAGGTTTGCAGTGACATCATGTAAATAAATCATGTAAATAAATCTTATAACTGACTCTTCCCAGAGAGCCATCCCTACTGGGTCACTTTAATCAAACCTTCTTGCTTTACACAGAACTATGAACTCAAACCCAGTACTGCCCTCAAATCACAATATAATAATGATTGCGCCCTTTTTTTATGTGACGAGCAGCGTATGTACAGTAACTGCTTTAATGTTCAGACTTCCATGTACAGCTATGAGCCTGCTATGATCATGACGATAGTCCCCCTGTTAAGCTGTACCAAGTTAAAGGGGAAGTCAGTATGATTTTCATGTTTTTTTTAAAAAGTGGACCAATTCCCGTCCTCTAGTTTTCAATCACCTAATCAACCTGTGAAAATGCAATCAAACTCGATGGCCATGTTTTAGCGAAAAACATATCTTTTTGTCTGTGGACATATCGGGCTTGTATTGATCACGGCCATCAAATAAGCTGCATTTTTCTGGTGTTTTCAAATGCTATTTCCCTGACTTTGACAGTATTTCAAATGGAAACAGTCCATCAGAGAATCAATACTGGTCTGAACTTTATAATCAGTGAGCTTTCAGATCTAAACTTAGCTTCTATTGTATTTGTTTATTTTATTGCAATCCTATACTGTGTCTCTAACTGTTGTGGAACGTCCATATAAAAACATATAGACTTACTTTCCATGAGAATCATCTACATAAACTGTGACAATGACAGAAGTTCTTGTATATGAAATTTTAAAAAGTGCAGTTGCAAATAACTTGACTTATCTTAATGTATATTTTGGTTGCTGAAATCCTGACATTAGCCTATTGACCTTATGCAAAAGACGTCATTAGAGTAGGGCGCCCTCGGCTGGAGGGCCAAAGAAAGGTTGCTCATTGGCTCATCCTCTGTGTTGTGCATACAAAGATGTGCATTTTCCATTGTTTCATCATCATTTTATCTCTAATGGCGGGCTGATGACGTCCATGCATAAAAGCCCATTGAGAAATTTACTTTTTGTTGCTTTATTGACTTTGTATGTTTTAAACAAAGGAGTAAAACACTCTTCTTATTTGACTTAATTTGTTAACAATGTCAATGTATGCCAAGGGTTTGGGGTTGTTCAACATTTTAAACAAGTGTACAGAGATTACTCTTTTACATGACCCCTTCCACCCCCCCCAAAAAAAAACCCAAACTTCAACCCCAAAATGGGGCTGATTGGGGATATGTGTAGACTACTGCTATTCTAAGCTCAGATCTTCAATCCAGACTTTCAATTTCAAAATCCCAATTTCAAAGAGCTGCTTAAGCAGAGACTACTGCTTAACAATTTCCTGCTTAGCAGAAATGAGCGGGATACCAGTCACAAATAGTGCATTAGACACGGTATTTTAGCTGGTAACCCTATTCTGGTCAGCATAATTTTGATGTACTCAGCTACTTTTTGCGCTTAAGCAGCTCTATGAATGTGGGTCTAGGTCTTGATAAAGTCCTCATATATATAGCATGCGAGTGTGATTTTTAAAATAGTCGTCTGCTTCTCGGGAAACAGCCAATCTGATGATCGTCATTTTCATATACTGAAAAAGCGCACAATGGATATGAACCCCCCCTCCTAATAGCGAACGCTTTTGTACGCTTGTGAAAACATTGAACCAATCCTGATCGGGTGACACCATATCCTCATTGGGAACAGAAGGTTTAATCAGGGTGTGAATATACCCCAATTGGGATAGTTTTATGAGGATGTTACGCTTGGGTAATGATTTACTACAAGTTTTGGAACTCCTGTATGCCAGTTGGTGACTTTTTCCCTAAAGGTGGCTGCCAAGATGTTAAGGAGACGACGTCTTAGATTTACCACCCCAAGAGAAGAGCCCAATAAACACTCACACCTGGAGAAACTTAGTAACTTCTTGTCAGGAACAACTATCCTAACGGGAACTTCTTTGATTCTGTAGTCGTCGCACCAAGTAGAGATTTTGTATCGTATGATAACTCTATGGGCTTGTGCGCAAACATGGAATACATCAAAGTTCTGGTGAAAACTGTTTTGATTAAGAACTGTTCGGAAGACATGGCAACCTGTTGTCAAGACGCTGCTGCTACGCCAGGGTGATTTTGTCAAGGTGCAGGGTGAACTGAGCATTGAATCTGAAGTTCCTCATAGAAGTTTTGGAGTATGCAGATACACTGCATCCATGATGTAAGTTTCAGGGACTGCCATCGAGGTTTTTGATGGGTGCGTAGATCCTGTCTTGAGCAGTCGTTTGGCAAGCCATCATGTATCGCACAGTCGCTTATCCAGGCAGTGTTGCTGAGTTTTAGGTGAGTAGTGGACAACATGTTGCTTTAACAATGCCCAAACCAATTCTTTGTTATTTGAGGGCACAAACACAATCAATTATCCTTGAACTTTGAACCACAAACGGAATCTTTGTTTTCAAGAGCCAGCTCTTTTCAGAGCCTACGCAGCACCAAGATACTTTGACATGGTGCAACTACAAAGCTCGGTAGAACGCATTATCAATGTGCTAGAATTTATATCTATGTAATGTAATATTAAAGTTTGTCATATTTTCCTAGCTGACTGGGGAAGGGTTTTATGTACCTTTTACTTATAGTTGCCTATATACAATCATTGTTATGTAAACACAATTAACTGTTATGCAAATCTGGCTTGGGATATTAAAAGGGTTTCTAAGCTTACAAGTATGCTTAGCAATTACAAGCCTTTTAAGCAGAAATATGTTATCTCATTATAAGTGCCATGAATTATATGTTCGTTTTGGCTGGTTTTCTGCAAACTTCTGCTAATTTAAGTAACTTAATTTTTTTTTAAGCAGCATATTCCACATAGGGAGATTGAGAAGGTACATTTGCTTGTGAGTTAAAAGTGATTGTAGCGATTTCAAGTGGCAACGTGTTGTCGTCTGTAAGTGTCGACTCGGTACACAATCTCTTGTGCAGCAAGCACAGGGAAAGGCCAAAGTTCACCTGTCACAATGCCCCCACAATATGTGCCACCATTGACTGACTGAATGATGGTAATTTATTCCTAGCTGCATCCTCA
>CM021534.1:10605828-10619207 GCA_010994315.2 Pisaster ochraceus
AAAAAAAAAAACCCAACACAACAACTCCCCCAAACAAATATACAAAAAACAAAACAAACAAACAAACAAACAAACAAACAAACAACTAAAAACAACACAAATTTAAGCGGAAAGACTCATCCTCCCACCCTACACCCCATACAAATGACTCCCTGTGCGGGATATCCATTTGCATAAAGTCTGGACCGAACTCTTCCTTTGACAACAAAACAGACCATGGAGGTATTCTGCATGCTCTGACCATAAAGAAAGGACATGGAGCTCTATAGGCTCGCCACACAGCTTGCACATAGAACATGCCTGAATAAAGCTCTTGTGCGTAATGTTAATGATAATAGCTGAAAGCACTTGCCGGAATTATTAGCTTAAATGGCATTGAAAGATCAGGCAATCACACTACTTCAAATTAATAATCTTGCTGCTTGAATGTTGATGTTAACAGAAATTGCAGTGATCAGTGCGATGATGGTTTGTATGCAAATCAAATTAAAACATCAAACTTAGTGATAGTTTTAATGACAGTGTTTTCATCATCCAATAGTTTGGGGTGTCCTAATGATGCACCAATCAACCTTTCCTCGAGGATTGATTAGTTTAGTGCCAACAGTGACTGTATAGCAGTGCCATTAAATGTACCCAAGGTTTTTCCTGATTGTAGGTAACAGCACACTCTCATTTACAGAATCATTAGATAAGATTATATCCCCAGTTGCTATTAGCCGAGGCGGTACAGTTTCGCTTGCAGTTTTGGCCCACCCCCAGTTCACTTGCTTTTTGTCATGTAAAAAATGGAAGGACCTGTGCAAGTTTATGTGGTGGTGATAATTCTTTGTTGACATCCAGCCAGTAAACACAGCCAGTGAATCAGGTCATCAGGTGACCTCAGAACCAATTGTCCTGGTGCAGTGTTTGTTGTTTAAATCATGGCTTATAGAGTCACTTGGTGCTGGCCAGTTGTAGCAATCTACAAGTGAATTGGTTACTATAGCTTGAGGTAAAATGGGATTGTGCAGTGACAACCAGCAGGCAACATACACACTTCTCCCACTTACATTGTTAGGGACCATCTTGGAATCACATCTTTCATTTCACTTCTTTAACAAGAGATGGTGTGTTTTTGGCACCCTATCTTAGCTTTGCCTGATTTAAAATTAGCGTTAATTGTCAATTATTCTCACTGGTAGTGTTTTATTGCCCTTGTAAATAGTTTAAAAGTGTTGACCAAATTCCCAAATACAAGAAGTTTAATCATGCTTTTAACACTGGTAATGAAAAAAATATGGAGTAGTAACTCATGCATAAAAATACATGTAGGCCCAAGTCCCACATTAAAACAAACATCCCAAGCTGTTTTTCAGAATCATAGCCCACTTTGATTTCTTTAACAGTCGGTTTTGTATAATGTTTAAATATCTGAAACTAGGATTGGAATTAATAAATATTGTGAGGAAACAAAATGCTTTACTGTAGCTTGTAAATGAGGGAGCGATTAATTTTTTTATCAAGTTTGATTTTGTTTACCGCTTTTTCTCATTCCACATAAAAATTGTCTGATTTCCATACAGAACCAAACGGATCGTGTTTTGCCCTTCCAGCTTCTTTTTGATTTTGAGTTAAAGGCTGGTTTTAGTACGTGTCACAGACCCAAACAGTTCTTATTAAATTAACAAAAATCATGCTGTGTATGATTTTTTTTTTGATGACAGTGGAAGTGATCCAGATAGGTCAATGCCATATGTCACAGACAGTGACAAAATGTGACAGGTTGTCCTGCTTGCATTCCCTTGAGGGTAAAATGTGGAATAGAGCTAAATTGACAGAGGCTGGGTATGTGAAAGAATCATATCAGTTTAAAGGGGCACATCGGTTTAAAGGTCACTGAATATAATGCCAACTAGGATAGCCCTTATCTCTTGCACAAATCTGGGTTGTTATGATTGATCACTGTGAAAGGAAAATGCTTCAGAGCCAACTCAGCCAACTTTTCCTGTCAGCCAGAGAGACACCGTACCTTATCATTCTCATCAGCAATATAACAGCAATAATTAATAGCAATTAACCTTATTTAAAAACAATTCTTTACTTCAACAAGCTATTTTATGGATCATGTGAACTTTTTATCTGCAAGTAGCAGTATAAATATTTGTTGTTAGGTAGGCCTACCCTCACTGTTATTTTTAACCGTAGAAAGACTATCCCACCACGTTGACACTTTTCAAGAAAGAAACATGAAATAGTCGTATGCTTATTAATGTTAACAAAATAATGACAAGAGCATGCAGGTCTGAAATAATATTGATTAGTAACAGAAAATATATAGTTAAAGTTTATCTAAATTGATCGAGAAATATGGATCAATGTGTTATATTGTTCCCTATATTAAGGTTTACATTGTTTTTATAACCATTAAAGCTTCACAGCTTTAAAAGGTATAGCCCATGATAAAAAAGCATCAGATTCGGGATATACTTGCTTCATATCCTCATTAGGAGAGTAAAAATTATCCTAATTTGGATAGTAAGCTATTTTGGGTAGAGTTTGTTTGACAGCACTTGGTTGACCGTCCCTTGAATGCCCACAGCTAGATTTTCTATTCATGCCAATATATAGCTTGGAATCCATACATTTGTAAACATTACATTCGTACAATGAACAGACCAGCATGTGCAAGTTCAAGGGTTGAATTTTGAATTATAAGCAGGTTGATCTTTTGCCAACTTGTGTGTGACAGTGGGTAAACAAAATGAGCACACGAGCCAAGGCAGCACAGCACATTTGTAATTGTGTATACAAGTACATAATTAGGGATAGCCATGGTGGAAAGAAGGTAGCATGGGCAGGTTTGAATAAGTCAATATGACCATTGCAGCATAAAGCACTGTAATATAGCACTGTAAAGCACATGTACATGTACAAGTACGTGTACAGTACATTGTATGTACTGTAGGCCTGTGAATGTGTGTGTATTGTACATATCCCACACTGTGTGTACTTTGTACATCTTAACTTGTGTTAAGAAAATGTCCTGGGCCAACTGAATACTGGCAGTTGCATTGTCAGCATATGAATGAAAGTATAGCTATATACATGTATACATGCATATCGCATGTACAAGCATATTTTGCTGTAATAACAATTGCACACAAATTGCACGCTCTGGCCAATCATTGAACAATAGCTCTGTTATATTTTGTGACAACAGACAATTTAAACTGCAACATTACAGATCTCAGAAGGTTTCTCAAAAAAGGAAAAACAAATATGAATAGGGAAGTCCGTTGTCGTCTAAGATAGCGAGCACAGCTCGGGTAATCAATGAGGCCTCAAGTTTCAGTATGTCAAAGCAAAGTGAACATAGTTCTCCAATGGGCTCTAATAAATATTTACAAATAACCACCAAATTATGTGATGTTTATGTAGATGCCAGGATGTTCACAGCTAGAACTGGTTGGAAGTTACATGAAAGCTGGGGAGGTATGGTTAGAAAGGTCATCTGTTTAAATGTCAGCCATCTCCTTCAGTTTCCTGTCTAATCATGGAGGTAGAATGTACTTTCTTAAGTCAGGACACAGCAATATTTAAGATTCTTTAAATTGTCGTTTATAAAACAACCGATATGTTTAATATAAAGTCTGATAACATTTCAATTTGAACCATTCAGCGAAGGTGTTGACTTTTCACATGATATAATAAAAAAGATCATGGGTCGGCCATCTTTGTTGGCTTTCCTGTTTTCACAATAACGTTATTTCAAATTCTCATTTCATATAAAGGGACCGGACTATTTTGCCTTTCAGCCTCAGTTTGGGTTACACTGGGTTGAACGGAACAAGAGCACGATGGCAAAATGATAACTCAACAAGGTGAGGTGCTCAAGTTGACACTTAATGATGGCTAAATTTGAAATTATGGTATTGTCAAATGATATCGAAGAGCTGATCTCAATTTTAGAATCCATTGCACTGATAGATTGTTAATCCCCTGATTGGTTTGTTGCCATAGTGATGGGTGGTTTTGAGCACGTACAGGTGAGTCTATGGCTGTCATGGGGGAATAAGGTATGTGTCCGTAAATCTCAGGAGAGTAACACAGCAATGCCTGCTCAAAGGGCAAGGGTTCAAAGAAACAAAAAACTTTCATGGTCTGTTGTTAGGGAATGCAGTTGCTAATAAATAGTGAGCTTTTTATTGCAGTTTTTTTATCACCATGCAAGGGCCCAAAATTTGCAATGGACAAATATTTACAAAGAATTTACATTGTGTAGAAAAACGAAGTTGTGTGTATACATGTGGGTGACAACTCTGAAATCTGTAAGAAACAGTGTAACTTCAACACTGTTTCATTTGTCTTGATGTTTCTGCCTATGTCTTTAGGAGAAACAATTTCGACCGTTTTCAGTCGTTTTGCCAGAGTATAATTGATGTAGATGAAGATGAGGCAAATTGCTTGTGTCTGTTGAATGGAGAGTGAACTAAAAGGGAAACGCCTTCAGAATAGAGATGGAAATTGCTCAAATTCTTGATGATGAAGGAGAGGAGAGATGTGCAACATCCCTGTGTACCAACATCAGCTCCGTTCATCAGTCCCATTCACACACGTATGACAAAACAAACAGAAAACCATTGCTAAACATTTGACATCGACTTAAATTAATTGATTTTTGTCTTGTTAATAATCAATAGCCCAAGGCCCAGCACCTTGTGACAATGTATGTGACAATAGACAAAGGTTCTCAACAACGGAAATGAATGGATAGTACTTGTTCAATCTCATTCAGTTAGTAACAAGGTCAATGGATTGAAAAAAATATATCACACATTTTACAGGTGGGGGTGGTCAGGGTGTATACACTGTATGTTAAAAGGAGGCTACATTAAACTGTGTTCCTCGGTACTGACTGCTCTACGTTCTATGGAAAACTCCAACGTTCCAGCAACCCTATGTTCCTGTAACCCAACCTGATCTACACGCTAGGTTTAGGATTAATGGATCAGGATTGAGATTAGGAAAGTACCTTAGGGGTGTCCGAACATAGGTGTGTAACCACTAACTCATTTACCTCAAGCAATGAATAAATTAAGTAAATCAAATCAGTGACAAATTCTAATTACTAATTTTCATCTGAATATTATTCTAATTTCAGTTATAGTATCAACTTCACGTTCTTGAAATGTCAGATGGAGTATGGTGGGTTGAAATTTCTTACTGTACATTTTTAATAATTTCCCATCAGAAGATTTTTCAGGGTTACCTTTAAAGCAACTATCTCTCATAACATATTCAGCGTAACAAATTCTTGACAAGTGCTGTGAACAAATTAACGATCTCTCCAATTCAGGGCACTCACATGCCCTTTTGCAAGCTTTGTTTTTAGTGTTTTGAGCCCGAACTGGTTGACAGTAAGACTTCTCTGTACAGAGTTTTTTTTTCCCAAGCAAAATCGCAGCTAAACAGCACCCAAAGTTTCACAGAAGATACTGGCATTTAAAACTGATGACAAATGAACTTTAAGTATGCACTTTTTGCTGGCCTTTCATTTCTGTTCACGACAAATATTTCATGATGCATCATGCAACACCTTATAATACATAATGCATTCATCTTGATCCCAACACAGGATGTGAGAATTTTATGCAGTACATGTAACAACCACAAGCCTCATGTTTATAAAAGAAGATTACAGGTTTTGCACTTAAGACTGGCTCACAGCAAAGCAGGAAATACGCAGAAGCCAGCCATGTTTAGTTGAATTGTGGATTTGTCCGTTTTCATCTTGAGGTGGTTTATGTTTTTAATACACAATTTGTTAAGAGTATGATTTGAACCAGCCGATGCTGTCTCAACTGTGATCATCGTCTTCTATCGGGGAGACTGTATGCGTAGCCTTGAACTAACATGCAAAATAGGCAACATTGTAGGGGTTCACAAAACACACTTTTTAAAGTTACAAAAATGAAACGATTGTTTATTAAATCAAATCATATCTGAACTTTGAGTTTCAGTTGTCATCAAACTTCAGATATTGGTAGGGATTGAATGTCTTAACACAATTGGTCGGACATGAGACTCACAAGAAAGTAGTAAAAAAAAAAAAAACTGTTTTATGTTTTCACTGTTTTGAAACATTTAGTTGTTGGCTCATAGTTGGCTTAGTTGTGAAAGACTCATCCCTCTCATTGTAACACTTCTCGCAACTTTTTTTAACCACAGATATTTCAAATGGGCACTAAATTTGTGCCATCTGTATAGAAACCATCTTGTTTAAAAATACCACTTTTTTTTAACATTGTAAAGAATTTTGGATAATAGCCAAATGTTTTCATTTTCTTTCAAGGTACATGTATTACCAATTTATTTTTAGCACCAAATGTTTATTTATTTCAAACAACTTGTATACTTTAAAAGTTTCAAGTTGTGAAATTTTGAGTTTTACTCAAAATATGTCCACACAGGAATCTTCTTAGCCACTCTTTTATTTTGCTTTTGTCCCCTTTTTATATTTAAAATATACCTTTTGTGTACAAAAATAGAAAACATATCCAAAATTCTTCACTTTGATAATACACTTGGTAAAAATAAAATGTATGAAAACATACATTTTGCCTCACTGTTCCAAATATACATAGCTTCCTTAAGGCAGTAAAGTATCAATTATTTATTTTCAAGAATTACAAGTCCATTTACATGTACATTACACAACCTAGGAATCCCCGTTTCAGGAAGCACAATTCTCTACAGGATTATCTACAATGTTTTTGTCAGACATGTAATGTTTTAATTTATTCATAAAGTGTGATTCAAACCCAATTAGCTGTGGCGTTCCGAAGCCAAGTTTATTTCTTTGTACATTCTAAATTTGAGTTTGCAAACTGAAAACTGGCCCTTCATTGTGATTTATATTGGCCCAGTGACTTTCTTGTCCCGAAACTTTAACAAAGCCTAGAACAGGCCTTGAACTTAGCTCTTGAAGGGGCACAGCAATTCTCCTCTGGTAAGGGGCACCCTATGAGGAAAATGTAAATTTGTATTGGAACTTTGCAAAGGGCACCACAGCAAAAGCATAAGGGCACCACGGCAATTGCTGTGGGTGCTGTGATGGTGGCACAGCTTTATTTTGTTTTTCAGCAAACTAGAATTCTGTGCTTACGGTGCCTGGTCCAGCATTGATTCTACAGGCAGTAAGCATAGAATTCCGCGGCAAGCAGCAGCATGAAATTGGGCCCTACTCTGTGGAACACTTTCAGTTAACATTAACCCCTTAAGAACATTTTGGCACAAGCAGCTTGTACCATTAATGACCACTGCTCTTAATGACCGCAAGATTTGACCTTCCAGTCAATAAATACGATATGTTGTGAACCCTTCTGCCACCCCGTGATCGTTTCACACTTGCTGCAATTTTCTCGGGAAAATGCAAACTCAAAATGCTAGCCCTGCAGTTTTCTGGTTTAATGCTACTCCCACGCATTTCCCTGGAATTGGCTTTTTTCCCCGAGTTCAAGTGTGAAAAGGTCAAATAATTTCTCCTAGGACTTTCCCATGAAACCTGTCTAGTGTGAAAGGGTTCTAGCAAACATGGATTCCATAACAGCAATGCCCACTGTTCATACTTTTGGACCTGGTGCCCCTTTTAATCACTTCCTTTATGTTCTTTAGCAGGGAATCAGTTCATCCAGCAGTTGTACGCAGCAAAATATTCAGACTGACCTAGTCTTGTGGACATTTAGTAGCAAATGAAGATGTTTGATTAGCTATTGGGACATGTACAAGTTTACTATGCTATTATAAACAAAAACGTTCACAGTTTAGGTTTTTTTTAATGGGGGGGGGAGGGGGAGTGGCCTTGAATACAAGAGACCAGAGTAAGAATCAATTGCGTATTATTTTGTTCTGACAACAATTGTGGATAATCCTATAACAATATTTCAGATAATCTCATTGTTCTCTTTCTGGTATGTTTTACAGTAAAAAGGAACTGTTGGCTGTGAGGTGGTTTCTACAGGTACTGTACATGTACCTTACAAACACAATACAATGGATCATACATAAATTTGGCCAACCAACCTTGGGGTGGGGCAGGGTCAGTGTTCATCATCGGAATTATAAAATCACAAATCCACAATGAAATTGTTAAGGCAGAACCATCTTTTCAATATAAGAAATGTATTAAGGTTTAAAGACAGGGTATACCTTCGGTAATTACTCCAAAAATGAATGGCCATAAAAACTTAGTAAGCAAGTAGCAGTGCAGCTGATCAAATGTATAACATTTTTAAAGAGGATTCCCTTCCAAGGATTGGGCTTTGGAGAAAGGGATTCAAAAAAGTTTCAATCAGAGAAGCATTTCATGCATGAAATGTCTCTCAGATTGTGTAATCCATGGACGGATTATTCTTCCTGAAATGAAATTTTTACAGATTAGTTTTCCTGTATACTTATCTAGGATTGAACAATCGAATGGTTCTAAAAACCACGGGTATACTTTGCCTTTAAGGAAATTACAAAGAACCTTGGCATTAGCTGGATTTCATTACCGAGTTCTTTGTTTGTTTACAAATGGGTTCTCAGAAGAGGAAACAAACTGTACTTATGTAACAAATTACATCTTATCAGTTGTTGATGTGTACGATTAAGAAAGTGGAATCGACCGTTCAGTTATTTACAAATGTTTGTGTAAAAATGCTTAACATAACTTTTCAAAGTTTCTTTTATTGTTTAATCAAGGGCTGATTGAAGTTGGGCACGCGTAATACAATTTAAGTTTATAATCATCTTAAGGAAATTATCAATTCTTTTATTTCGTTTTCAATCAGCACTTTAAGTAAGTTTACAAAGCAATGAAATAGTTTCATACCACAGATTAATAAGGGATATACTAACCACAGATTAATAAGGGATACACCCCAGTTGGCCAAATTCATACTCAACTCAATATGAATCAATTTAAATTTACAGTTGAATAAAGCCAGTAAGTATCGTTTTGTATTTCGTAAATTTTTTTCCCCCGCATTGCATTATTTCATCATAGAATCATGGCAGTCAAGTACTTGCTTGATATAAATCTTTTCCCTGAGGATATCAAAAGATAAAAAAATTCAAGGCTTTTTTTTTTAAGAATACAAATCTGTTCTTACTGTCTTTTATTATCAACTGCACAACTTACACTTGATGAATGAATCAATGTATAAAATTACAAATTCATCATGTTAAAAACATTCCCAACCAGAGTGTGAAAACCGCAAATGTTACATTTCCTTCAATCCTGCCCAGAACAAAATATAAACTTGTTTCCTTGTCAAGATATTTTGCAATGTTGTTTCTGAAGGTACCTTCCCTTTTGGAATTTAAAACTGCACTGTCGTAAAATCATGCGAGGAAAAAATGTGCTGGACAAGTTATTTAAGTCGACCTTGTTTAAAAAATTTCGTAATTGTGAAAAACTTTAAGAGGTTGTCTCATGTTGCAATTTGAATCTAAAATGGTAAAAATACTTTTCTTTTTAAACAGGACGGAACATCGTGTCTAGATCCAGAACATTGATCCCTCTTTGACAGAGACACTAATATTAGTAATTTACATAATTTATTTACTTAAATCTGAAGACTGATTAAACTTTATCTTAATGATGGGTGGGTTCTCAGTCAGGTTGGACCTGAACTCTAATTCTACCATTCGCTAAAAAATTCATGTGAAAACAGATTTCGGTTTCACAGACTGTTTACTTTGTTAAAATGTGTTCAACTCTCCATTCATCCCCTTTCTCCAAACAAAAACATTCCCGCCCCCCAAAAAACCATGAACACCCTCACCCCAAGAGCTTCCATCTTCAAAGAAAAAATTTCATTGAAATAAAAGTGTATCCATTCACTTTGCATTTTGTCTAAATTTGCAGGTCAATTCACTTATCTGTCTAGATTTTTTTGAATTACAAACGATGGACACAAAACTTTTATGGGGAAAATAAATACTTATGCACATGTACACATGTATTCTTGTTTTATTTTGGTCCCAATCTTGGTGGCAACTTTCCTGTCAGAAGTTATTTCTTATAAATGCTGGAATTTTCAAACGACCCGATTTTGTCTACCGTTTATGGTAAATTTGTTCGACATCTTGATTTTTTTCTTTCTTCTTCTAAATAATTCAACTTTATTAACATTAGCACATAAGTTAGGATACTTAACTGGAATGTCAAAATATCAAATGCCCAATTTAGTTTAAATACAATTTCAGTAATTTTCTTTTCTTAGGAACCCAATTGCCGGTGGTGTGTAAAAGCAAATTTCTTTTGCAGGATACACTGATGAAATAACTGAACATGAACATTATTTAACCCAATTGATTAAATCCTTTTACATGTATCAAATAGACACTTTGAGTTCTATGGTGTCATTATTAGCCTTTTTCAAGACAGAGTTTTCTTCACGTAACCGCTGCACTTCATGTTCCAACTCATTTAAACTTTCCAAGCGAGCCCGGATGAGATTGTCTTTCATGTTTAAATGTCCGTTCATTGTCTCTCCATCTGATGTCTTATTTTCCGATATCTGCTGGCCTTCCTCTAGCTCGTTGACTCTCTTCGACAGGGTGAGAACCTCCGAGACCAACTGCTCCTTTGACATTGATTGCAAGCGCTCTGACTGAACTTCATCGTACATGGCCGAGAACTCCTTCTCAAGAAAATCGCCGTCGCGAATATCATCATTCTCGTCAAAGAGTTCATCCGATGAGTCCATTGGAATGTGGTTACCCCCTGCGCTCAGATCGGGCGTGTCGACTTTATGATCCTCCATCAGGAATTGCGTTGTGTTGTACGGCGTAGGTCGATTTGCGCGCTTCTTGGTCGCTCGTTTGCTCTCAAGTTCATCAAGCTCTTTCTTTTCCTCCCATGTCAGCCTTGCATAGGGTTTCCACTTGCGATTAGCTCTTTTTCTGTTATTTCTCCGCTTTCGCCTGAGGCTATCCTCCATCTTGGGTTGCTGGTCTCCATTCTTCAAATTATCATGAGATTGTTGAGGTGATCCCCCCGATTCTTGCTGCACATTGCCGCTACTAGACACATTGGATAGCGCCATCTGTCGAACATGTCCAATTTCTGAACCACTCGCGCTACTGCTCCGTCTGTGGTTTTGCCTGCTACGTGCACGACGCCGCGGTTGTTCAGCGCTGCTGCCCCCACTAGCACTACGCTCTTTACTGCTGACCCACTTGCGTTCGCTTTGGGGACTTACGTTGGGGCTTCGCTCGTTTTCCGTTCTTTCGTCGTCACCTTCCACGCTCTCAGCTTCAAAAGACACCCTTTTATCAGCTTCCATAACCATATGAATGAAAATTCAACCAGACACTGTGTCAAATTTACAGTATGTTCGTGATATTAGAGCGAAATGTGGCAATTTCTGTCTAAAAGGGTTTGTAAATTTAAGTAGAGATTTCACAACTGTGATGGACGACTGGTTGGCAATCATTCTTGTTGAGTGTGTACAAATTCGGCGCAGAGCGCGCGGGTTTTAATAGCCGGGGCGCCCCATCACTGGCTAGTTTGCATAGTAGGTGCGCGCGCATTAAAAACCGTTCCACTTCCATATTATGGTGTCGCGTAACATGAATATTCATAATCAGAAATTTGCAGCTAGCTAGCCTGTCTGTCAGCTCATATTAATACTGTTTGTGTTGTCATTTCCACGACCAATTGCGTGTTATTTTGTATCATTTTTTAGAAAAGACTCTTCAGTTTTAATTACGTTGTCAATTGCATGAACAATAAAAAAGCAATCAAATTCTCCATAATGTTTACATACAACGGCCGTCGATTTTTTATCAGGCCATACCATTGTAGTGTAAGGTATAGTGTCATCTACTCTTCAGTTTGGAGTATAAGAAATACCTTATTTCGAACGCTAAATTGGGAAAACTTAAAATTGTTAAAGAATAATTACTCACTAGTTACCACAATCCTTTATATAATTGTAGAAAAGAGATGTTATGTGATGACGGCGCGCATGAAACAACAGGCCATGTTCCCCGTTTGGTAATAGAGTTTTCGATATTTTGAATGCCGCACGTGATGGATGCATGCTGCTTAATTCCCCGGCGGATGAAGCGCTGTTAATTGTGGAGTACGAGCAAAAAAGAAGAAGTATTATTTCGGACGCAAATTAATTTAGCCATCTAAATTGGAATGAGTAATTCATTTTGTCTCAACAAACTCAACAATTTATACTTACATCTTCTAGCCACTGCCCCCTCAAAATACAAGTGCCACTGCCCCCTTTTGTGTCTATAAAAAGTTATGTCTACAATGTACATACATAGACTGATCACATGAAGTACATAGTTGGGACGGTGATTGTGTGTGATGTGATCGGTTGGGTGGGTCGGTGTGGGTGGGATGGGGTGGGGTGGGGTGGGGTGGGGGGGGTGAGACTTATACCCATACTTTTTCTTAGTCAGCATTCAATTTAGCCTCATCATCCGGATCCGCTGTCCTGCAAACCACCCAGCAGAAAATTGCATTCATATGCACATGAAAGGTGGTGCACTAGTGCGTACATGTACCAGGGCACACATTCTACTGCGGCTTTCCTGTTATTGTGTCTGTGTGAATCCTGTCGTCAGCTCAATACCCGTGTGCAAAATGTTTAGACTTCATGGAACATGAATGCTGTTATTAGGCCTCAGATGACGGAGTACGGAGCTAGCTCAATAAATGAGTACTCTTACTCTTAAAAATAATAGTCTTATCCAGAACGATATATTTTTTTTATCAGTCAGCAAGTCGTCTTATTTTAGTGATAAGTACTAGTGAAAAATTATCTTTCCAAAACGAGTTATACCGAGCCAATTATGTTTGGACAATGTAACCTTTGTTTACAAAAAAGTGACTTTGTACATTATGGCATCTCCTGTCATGCAATATATCACACACTGGTCATGGGAGACTTTACATTTTGTGTCATAATTTCCACCAACAACGGTTGAACATGTTATGAGATGTACCCCCCTTTCTTCATCATAAAGTTGATAAAAATTAGACGGTGCAATCATGGAGGAAGGAAAATCTTCCTCCATGGTGAAATCTTCTTTAAACATTTGTGTGTTTTTTCCAGTTGAGCTGCGTACAAATCGTGCTTGCAGGAAATCCAGGCTCTGTGGCTCTTTGTAAACATGACGTCAGAGGTCACATGCGGTCTCTGAGACGGCAGACGTTAGAATTTCGTATCGTCCCAGACTTCAAATCCCATTTTGAACAATTTTGTTTCTCTTTTCCATCCTATTCTCCCTCATCGGAAAAGACAGAACGGCCCCGTGGCTCTATAACTATCGGGTATAAAAACGAAGGGGTAGGTCCCAGAGTAGATTATTGGGGGGGGGGGGGGGGG
>CM021534.1:10738583-10750969 GCA_010994315.2 Pisaster ochraceus
CCCCAACATCTATCACATCCCTGTTGTACCATGTACATGTAAGTTATGTACAAATCCATGAACATTTATAATGTTTTCAATCTAACCAATGTTGGGGCAACCTTTATGTACATGGACATACAATACCCAAGTGGATCAGGGGCAGGTTTTACATTGCATGGCAGCTCTACAAGCAAACAGGTTTGCAACACACAGGAAAAATCTTGTTAGGAAGAAACTTGTCAACAGTCAAAATGAAATGTCCGGGTACAGTTCACACGCTCCTGTACCACAGCACACGACGTGAACACTGTTGAATAACAATTTAGATTTCCTTCTTCTGGTTGGAGTAAAGATTTGTTTTTATGAGCTGAAGCTTCAGCCAAAACAATGGCTTAAGCAAAAACAATAACTTATAGTGTACATGTAAAATTTAAGTTCTAATGTTCTACAGGACAGAAGTAGGGATTGCCCAAATTTACCCGATGTCATCATTCATGATAAAATGCATAATTGGGAATGTCAGATTCTGAATGTGTTACTTCGCAGTGCGCATTGAAGGCGGCCTGCATGCAGTTAGAAATGCACCATATCTTTGTATGCAATTTTAATTCCATAATAGCAGACCATCGGGGCAGACAGTAGCAGTGTGAGACATCATTTAGCTGTGTGACGTCGGTGAAGTGGTCTGCAGAGATACCCACTAGCGTGAAGCCAGTCACAGGCAATCTCCACTAAGGCAAAACATTCACATTTCAATTTGCACATAACTTTCTAGGGGATAGTAAGACATTGTATGAAAAATGTCCCTTATGTACACCATATGTTGCTGAAGAGTTCCTTTTTCATACTACAGTATACAGTTGGTTGCCTCCAAGTTACCTGTAAAAATTGCCCGTGTGACAAAGCCTTCATGTTCTGAGTACAAGTCCTATGGTCTTGTGTTATTTTTTTCCATCGACAAACACAAACACCTTATTTTGAAATTTAACTAAGTTTCCAAGTCTAGCCTTCCCTACAAACATTTTAAGCAAGTGACAGCATGAAAATATAGAAAGCTATGGCTCAAGTCCTGTCCAAATGTTGCAGTCCAATGAACATTTTTCAATGGTGAAGATTTTCTGAAAATTTGAGCTCTGCAATTCCACAAATGTGTACAATGTAATTGTATAGCTCTGTACCTGTGTCCTAATGGGTGAAGGCCACTTTATCTGAATAAATGAATTTCAACAATCTAGTTTGAGTTGACCATGAAACAACACCCATAAACTTCACACTCTGCAAACTCTGTCCTTAATATTTTTCATCCCGTGTACATTGATTACAACAACCTAAACTAAGTTTCATTTCAGATGAATGACTGCACGCACTTAATTTGATTTTCACAGCCGCTGATAAAAGTGGCTTTAATCTCAAGTACAATTCAAAGACTGCATTAAAAAGGGGGACTTGGCACCTGCCCGATGCTGATTCCACAAATTGAGCCGTGTATAATTGAACTGTGTATAGAGTGTAAAGTGGGCGTGGCACTTTGCACAGTCGCAACACCCGACCCTCCCCACCAATGTATAATATACACTTTCACACAAAGCAGCGCAGACCTCCTGGTCACATTCAATACGTAGGCATTGTATCCCACAATGCGATAATACGCTCAAGGTAAACTGGTGTATAGTCAGGCACTGTGTAGTTCAAGCCCTTTGTTCCTTTCTCAGTGCTACCAGCCGAACCCCATTGACAGAGTACAGCACTACAGATCTTAATTCAGTCAGCATGGTGCATGTGTATGAACTTCCCACCAAAATTATGTCAAGTAGGGGCAGACAGTCAAATACATGTGATGCACTTTACTCAAGTCATGAGGAAGTCACAGAAAAAGGAAAATAATAAATATATGTTTGTACAGTGTCTAGTTTCCTCCAAGTAAATAAAAAGACATACATTTTTGTTCTTATCCATTTAAAGATTTTATACACAGGTGTATAAATGAAAATGTTGTCCCACACACAGAGATCCTTGTCATTTGATTGGTGGAACATGCGTTACAAGATAGCTTGATTATCAATGATACAGGGGATGTAATAAAGAGCACATTAAAAGAGAGATTTGCACGCTTAAACAAAAAACAAGATGTTTAGATTCTGTGTATTTTTGTTCATTTTGTATTATTGTTTTGTTAATTATGTTTTGCCCCTTTGATTTTGTTCATTTATTTATTTATTGTACACTTTGTGTTGTTTTGCTTGAACAAATAAAACAAGATTTCAACTGACAATTAAAGACCTTGCGTGAGTTATACATGTTTTAAACAAATATTGAATGCATTTTGTGAAATTGTATTGTCCAAAATTCACCTCTTGATTACATTCCTTGACAATGCACTACTATGCATCCAACATTTGTATTAATTTTGGCTGCACAGTGCATTAATCCCTTGCATAGAAGTTGTGGCTCTGAAAAAAAAAATCCCCCCTTTTTTCAACAACTGCGTAATTACATGTCCTCGTACAACAAAGGCACATGAAGCAGGTTTAATTTAACAGCTGTTAAGTATTTGCTATCCAGTACAGGAAATGATTTCATCCAGAAAGTTTGCACTGCAAAATATTTATTCTGAACATGCTTTGTACATACAGACGGCTTACACTTAGCAAATGTGTATGCACTACACAAGGGAAATCGTTCACTGCAATTTGCTGTATTTTTGACCGTGTGAGGGCATACATGTATGTGACCTAATTCACGTGATGCAAAACATGTAAACGAATTGTTTTTTCATTGTTGTTGTTATCATTTTAATGTATTTTGTCATTGATGCAAGAAAACAGCATACAGGCACATAAAAACAGATAAAATTGTAAAATTGTGATGCAAGGAAATTCCCTTATGAAGGTTCCCTCATGCGATAAAAAATATGGTCAATTAATGTACAAGTCAAGAACACCAAAGTGCCACAAGATCATATGACTAGAACACTAAGTTTCCTTGCAAGTTGATGCCCAGCGGGCACATCCATATTGGGTACAAACCCATGTAAGAAATAACATTTTTGTATAGCTTCTAGTGCTTTCATACTTTTCTGAGCTTTTTAGACCCCATCATTTACAGAAACTGACATCACAATCAGTTAAAGTGCTTACTTTGACCTGTCGTGTGTTGCGAGGCCAGGGACACATCCATACACTGTACATACCGTAGGCAGAGTCCAAATTGGCAGCTATACAAATGTAGCTACAGCTACCCCTGGATTTCCGCGTTATCATGCGTTGAAGTACAGTAGATGTACATAAATGTATGTCCTTAGCAAAACCCTTAGCAACAGTCCTAGCCGCAGCTGTAGCTGCCAATTTGGAAGCGGCCACACAGTTGTAAGATTGTGCATCAGTTTGAACACGTGTGATGCAGTTTCAATTGTTCTTAGGGATGAGATTGGGCAGATGTTAAAAATCATGAAAATGACTAACAAGGCCTTGGTTCCACTTATCCTAGACCCACAACCTCCTAGATGTTACAATTCAGGAGGTTTACAGACTCTGTGCATCACTAACAAAACTACAGGTTTGAACTCAATGTGGACTGTTTCTGTCTCCCTTTGATGATTGCTTTATTTCCTTCAAAACAATTTGAAGGCCCAAGGAGCTTTTGAGAAAATCCTGAAATCAGGAAGAATCCTGAGAAATCACACGCCAATTAGTCCCTCAGTTACCCACATGCCGCTAACACATCTGCACCCAGGCAGATTTTTGTTGGCTTTTAGAATCAGACTTAAGGCTAGAATCCTTGGTAAACACCTACAACTTTTGAAGCCAGAATCCCTTCAATTTATATTTCAGGTATAGAAATAATATGTACACGCTCATTACTGTATGTTGGAATCTTTTATTCAATTTGTTTAAGGGGGGGATGAAATTGAATAATAGATGTTTGATCGCAGCATTGAACATGCACTAGGCCTGGGAATGCAAACAGGTGTTCCGCGCGTAGTGATGAAATTGCGAGTAATGAATTCACCAATCAATAAAAGTCAAGGCGGAATCTACCAGAGCGACTGCAAAAATCATCAATCAAAATGACAAAAAAAAAATCCATAGAAATTAAAAATTAATTGTTTGCACTTTCAAATGAGGCAGTAAAGATGTTCTTAGTTCTATATAAATGGGTCTCATACATAAGTCCCACTTTGCTCTACATATTTGTCATAAAAATCTATGATCTAGCACGTCCTGTCGGGTGTTATAAATCACTGTATAAGAATTGCTTATTATCATGAGCAACGGCAATTGCACTGGAAATTCTACACCGAATGTGGAATAACTGTAGGAAGTACTTGGGAAATCTTCTGGATGAGAAAGTCTAGGGAGGATGCAGCTTCACACTCCAGTAATGAAAATGTGCCGAAGATCAATATAAGATTTCAGATCGATCTCAAGTCGTGTACAGAGTACAGTACATTTCACAGGTTTCATCCAGACAGCCTAAAGGTAGGAAAAAAGGGTAACCAGCCAAAATATCATGCTATTTATATTGTATGTGACTGGTTGTTTGCAAATTAGTGCTAAGCAAATACATTTATACTTAACTTTTTCCTTTTGTAAGCTTCAAACTCGTTGTTTGCTTGTTGGGGTGTTTGTTTGTTTGTTTGTTTGTTTGTTTGTTTTTTAGATGATCTTCCTGTCTAGGGAACTTGCCAACTTTTTTAAGGGGATATAAACACCAAGCTGACAATCTCTCTCATAAAAACATTGTTTTTAAGTCTTTGATTATGAATTGCACAAATCAAGAAATTGGAATTCAGTAACTAGACCTAGACGGCAATACTTATTTTAGTCATTGAGAAATCAGTGGTTAGCTTAGTAGGATTCGAACCCCAAACTTGTAATTGCAAGGACCACTGGGATGTCACATATAACTTGCGCCATCACATTTAATAATAACCCTAATACCTCCACCCTTTTTTTCTTTTTTTTTTGGAGGGGGGGGGGGGAGTGGGTTGTTTTTTAGATCCCTCCCTGGTAACATTCCTGGACCCACACTTGCAGCCACATACGCTAGTTGGTACACAGCCTAGTACCCTTTCATTTCGCTTTTTCTGCGTTTCATCCGATGTAAAATTCACACAATTCCTTACATAAATTTATCCTGTATCTTCACGAAGCTACGTAATACATAAAGTGGCTACATTTATTTTGTTTGAACATCAAGAAATAACTTCACACTTGTACTTTACGACGACTGTAATTGATGAAGTATACAGTTGGCGATTTTGAAAGTATTCCCTACAGCACAAGGAAACCTTACAAAACGACGACTCACAATCTTACCTTGTAGAGCAACCAAAATCTGTTGTACAATGCACACTTGTGGTTTGGATGATGCGTTCAATGGTTGCCATGACATCCAAGAGCTTTTTTGGAGTAAATATCGATACAGATTGCAACCAGCGCATTGTATTGCCTCAATGGTGTATCCAAGCAACCATTAAGAGATGAGACATGGTCATCGACCCAAGTGACAATACATGACAATAGACAGAGAACAATAGACAGTGATCAACACAATGCACAGACCACCTGTTGCTCAAAGCTTAGGGAAAGTACCCCTCTATAAGCGTTCATTTTAATGATGGCCCAATTTTATTGAGCTGCTCATCAACTTGAACGTATAATTTATTTACTAAGCACAATTTAACAGGCAGGGTCATAAGCATCAATGTGGCTGGTAACCTGGTAATCTGCAAAGCAATTTTCCCCCCTACTCAGCCTGTTCTACTGCAATATGTCCAGAATGCTGCCGCTCGCGTATTATCAAAACCCGGAAGCATGATCACAGCACACCTGTCTTGAGTGACTTCACTGACTTTCAGTCTGTCAAAGAATCAACTTCAAAATTACATTGCTCGCTTGGAAAGCTATGAATGACAAGGCACCACCGTTTCTCAAGGATCTTCTCTCACCTTATACTCCAAGTTGCAATCTTCAATCCACAAACAAACTTTTTAAAACTGTCCCTTAAACAACCACATCTAAGGCGATTGTGCCTTTTCAGTTTCCGCTCCCAAACTCTGGAACTCTTTACCATTAAACATAATAAATATTCGAAATACAGAATCTCTGGACATTTTCAAAAGCATGGTCAAAACACATTTGTTCAACATTGCTTTTGAATGACTCTAGAATATTGTGTTTATCCACTCGTTTTTTGTTAGTGTGCAAATCTCTCTTCAATGCGCTCTTAATTACATCTCTTATACTTTTTGACAATCTAAGTATCTTGTAATGTATGTTTTTCTTAAATGTTTCTTTTTTCCAGTGCCTTAGAATATGTCTGGTCATAGATATATGACGCTTTACAAATGATTAACAGTCCAATGTACATTGTACATGTTGTATTGTTTCTTAACATTTTAAGGGTAGGGTCATGAACTGGTTTTGTCAACATACATGTAGTGCTGATCAACATGTAGGCCAAGTTCTCGATAAAGATACAACTAAGTCATCTGTGAAATTTTCAGCTAAAAACTGTGTCTAATTGTTCAAAAAACAGCAAAAGACTGTCACGGTAATTTCATCAAAAGCGTCAACCAATCCGTGTTTAGTAAGGTGACAGCAGTTACCAACCGCATCTCTAGCTGCAGCACAGAACACCACAGAAATATGAACCTCCAAAACTCGCCTTGAGGTGAGTTTAAGGAAGATTCAAATTTGTTGACATGCTTTTAAAGATTTAAAATAAACAATTTCGCTGGATTTTTACCAACATTACCATCTTTATAACAAGTAAGCCTTCAGATAGAAATTACACATTTTTTCCCGGGTCATTACTAAAGTATGACCCTACCATTAAAATCAACGGAGCCTGACTATCTTCCCCAAAGCCTCTTTTTCATCATTGTGAATTTATACTGATAGAACTCTTGTTAATGTGCAAAGGCCAAGATGCTGCACTCAGCCG
Organism: Pisaster ochraceus; assembly: GCA_010994315.2. NCBI lineage: Eukaryota > Metazoa > Echinodermata > Asteroidea > Forcipulatida > Asteriidae > Pisaster > Pisaster ochraceus. The sequence continues at coordinate 10,745,514 of CM021534.1, forward strand.
TGGTTCTGACATCATCTCCGCTGTTGACAAGTGGCCTCAGCTGTTGTCTACCGGGGCATCTCTCAGCACCCTTCACTCCAATCAGCAACCATCGTTAATAATAATGGGTCTCTAAGTAAAGTTAATGAGCAGCAATAAAGAACTCACTCAATCTAACAGTAATTACCGTCTATAATTGATCCTGCCAACTCTTGTGTCTTGCTGGCAAGAACAATTCACTATAAACCCAATGTAGTACATGTTTAGGTACATGTTTTATGTAAATGGTCTTACTATTATGATTATTATTACTGTTTCATATCTATCTGGTAATGAAACCAAGGACTCTCAAGAGTGATTGTAGACCTGGATGGTTATGTGTGTCAGGTATCCTAAATACAGCAGTGACAATGGCAGTTCAAATTCACATATCATGCAAGAGACCAGACTGTCTTTTCCTCCTAGCCTCGGTTTGGTTACATTGGGTCAAAAGGCAAAAACCCCAAGATGTCTGCACCATGATAAAGGTCGATAGCACTGTAACCAGTAAGCCCGGAGATCTGTGAAGAGAACATGCTGAAGAAAGGTGCAGTTTTAGATGTTGGAGGTGATAAACAAACCAAAGAGGGAAAACCCATACCATCAGGTAGAGACTGAAAACCCAATCCACAAGCAAGACTGGTTCAGGATTCCAATGGGGGCCACAGAGGTGAAAGGCAGAGAAGAAACCACTGAGCTCATCTGAATGCCTGAACACACAATCTAAAGCATGTACATATAACTACATTGTAGTGCACAAACACACCAAATGCACACAATAGCTGTGATAAATAAATATGTATAAAAAAAGACATTAAAAAAAAAACCCAATCAAACAAACAAACAAACACCCAGGGTATCTACATGTATAAATTTCTTCCAGTTCAATGGTTTTCTTGAAAACTTGCAAACCGGACATTTAGACTTGAGATGTGACTAAACACCTGTAAAATATCAGTCCAAAATATTTCACCAATAGAAACATATCATTTATCTGTTTATGAGCAAACACATAGTATAATGTGACATCTCTTTGACTGTTTGAAAAATTCAGCCTGCAGGCTGAAACAAGCAGATCTTGTTAACAAACCAGAAGTGAATTAAACTGAATTGAATTTACATACCAACAGAGTTTAAGGCAAGTGCTCTCAAGCGGTGATTTAATGAAAAATGCAAACACGGGTTCCGGCCGATCTGCTGAATATCTGTCGGTCTTATTACATTTTAAATGCGTATCTTCCTCCACAACAGGCAGGCTTGCTGTATGTGTTTGATTTGCATTGATCATTTTAAAAAAAGAAGATATTATTGCATGACTGACAGACAGTTGACAAGAAGCTTGTCTTTTTAGTAAAAAAAAATAATAAGATACAGTTCTTATACACACATGAAGGGTGTCCCTCAATATGTGCTCAATATGTTTTTTCTTTAGGCATGCAGAGCTATAGAAGTAAAACAGGAGGCAACAGAGGCAATTGCCACCATGCCCCTGGTCATTGCCTTGGTGTCCCTAGAAATGTTCAAATAGAAATGTACAATTCTCTCATAGTCATAGAGGTGCCCTGCACTGAGCAAAAACCTTTCTTGTCCTGATTAAAATTTCAGGCCTGTTTCTCTAATAATACAAATTTTATACTTAAACCAGCTCACTTCAGAGTACCAAAAACGCGCAACGGTCTTCAAAAACACGCAGCAGCGTGTCAACACCCAACGTGTGGTGAGGCTCATTGGCGAATTGCGCGTACCCAGGCAACTGTTTCCCAGAGTTCCTGTGGTCATGGTTGAGTGGTTCCGTTCAAACAACGAAGGGAATAGCTCTTTGGATGGATTTGCCCGTAATGCCTTTGCTGAAGACCTGTTCCTTTACCAGCCAAGATTTTGTAAAGACAGATTTCTACAGCATTGATGAGGTCTTTCATCTCTCTCCAGGATGCTGTCTGTTGGACCTGGCGTGGGCCGTTACATAACAGCTTTTCAAAGTTCTGTCTGTTCAAAAACATGACAATCAAAAACCTCAACAAAACAAAATCGAGCCATTAAAACCTGCAAATGCCAATGAAAAAATGTCTTTATATGGGTGTCAAAATGGAGTTTCATCGAGAAAACAAATTATTAATGGCTGGACAAAAAAGTAACTTTTTTTAACTGAAAATAATCCCACACAGGTAATGGAAAAAAGCTTTAGATACCCAAGTGAACTGGTTAAGCTATACATGTAGTTTGTAAATGGCACTCACTGCATTATGCAACAACTATGCAAAGTGCAGTAAAAAGCAGCAGGAAATAACAACTAATTGGAGACACATAGTGCAATTAGACAAAATCAATACATTTTAATTCAGGTACTATGTATCTTGTGTTTTGAACTTGTAATATAACAAGAGACAATTCCACTATCTGCAGGAAGTGTACCATGTCCACCACAGACACTGCCAGTTTTTACCACTCCAGTATTTGTAAAAGTAAAATTTGAAAATTAAAAAATGTTCTGACTTGTCAAGAGGAAATTTATTTTCAAATAAAGATCAAAGAGCAGAATTTCTTTATATATAATCTGAAGAAAATAATTGCTACATTTCCCCACCAGGCATAGATACAAAGATCTAAATTCAGGTTAAAATCTTACTCTTCTCAACCATGTGTTTAGGTGTTGACCGTATACCTTTGAAAACCAAACTTCATCAAACTTTCTATTGCATTTCTTATTTTGTCATGAAACACTAACTGATTTATTAACAACATACAATGACAGCATTGAAATAAATAAAAACAACAGCTTTTTCAAATCAACACCAGCTGAGCATCTTTTGTTTTATTGGGAATCTGCAAATCAGCACCATAAAGAAGTCCTTTTGTCATGTGAGAATAAACCAGTTACACAGACAACAAGCCTTGCCATTCAGTAGTGCTTTTTTGAGGTATAGAATGGAAGTTCATTATTGTCACACAGTTCAAGTATTTACCAAACGCTTTACAAAGTTGGCAAGTACTATGGGTGTTCACCTCAGTTATTTTCCAAAGTATGCATTCACTTTTCAAATGTGTTTGTTTATACAGCTCCTGAGTGAACAGGGTCAATCTGAAAGCATAACAACGAGGTGAAAGTCCAACCTCAAACTGAGAGGGAAAAAAAGAGAGAAAACTTTGGAAACTTTTGGATAACACAAAAGGAAACATGGTCCATAAAACTTGTAATGTTGTGATGTTTGCCAAACTGAACCAAATAACAAACCTGCACTGTCTTTCTTTGAATTAGGCAGTGGGATTTCTGGGTTATAATTTATCACCAAAACATAAAGGTAGTGGGATACTTTGGTAATGACCACGAACAAAATTGTGGTATTTTCATTCAAAATCCTATCATAAAGATGGTACAATCATAGTCCCGAGTTATTTAGTGTGAAGCGCCCGAGTTGATTAGAAATTAATTTAAGAATGTTGACAATTTGGAATCTCCAAAGATCCCCTAAAGGCGCCTTTTGGAGATTACAATTTCCTGTGGTGTCCAGTACCTGCTGTCACCTCACTCAATGTGGATGGATTCATCAGTCTTGATGAAAGTACTGTGACAGTTTTCCCAAGAAGTAAATAATGTATTCAGCTGGAACTTTCACAGGTGACTTATATTGTATCATAATTTGTCCATAAATTAGCATTTTGTTGACAAACAACAATCTATCACCATACATGTTACCTTTAAAAATTGGAGTATACACATGTACTTGCCAATAATTTTTTCTGAGAAATCAATCCCATCATAAGATCAGTTTACATGTATGTATGTAAGATGTACTCTAAGGTACATAAAGTACATAATATTGAAAAAAAAAACACCAACCAACCAACCAACCAACCAAACTGACACACTACAGTGGTTGTACCCAATAAACTAACAAAAACCAAAAAAATCCTTCCTGGACAATTCCCTGTTGTTGACAAAATGATGACAGAGAACAGAAGATATATGTACATGTCAGGTTGAAAAATAATGTTTCAAAGAAATGACTTCTATTTGTTCAATCTATCCTGAATTTTAACAAAGAGGTTTTCTTTATGAAACAATCAGAATGGAATTACAAATGCAGTTTTTAGTATTTTAGTAGATTACCCACTAGTGGTAGACTGAAGTTCTAAGAAAGCCCAGCCGATTGAGTGTTTTCACCCAAGCTGCCCAAAATTCAATCTGATTTCTACATACATGTACACTGAAAAATAGATTTGCTGAAAAAAAAATGTAACAAATGAAACACCTTATTTTAACTACTGATTTAGACACGCTTACCATCTTCTCAACCACCAGTCAAAGAAAAGATGAGCAAAGAAACATCAATAACGATTGATCTCCCTGAATCCTCCAAGTTGAATTTTCAACCACTACATTTGTTCACATGTATACAGTGTATTGTAATGTTACTCTGCTGAGTGCAGGAGGAGTGTGGATCACCGTCTCTCATTTACTGTTCCTCCAGGAGCGGTGGCATGACATCCAAGGATGAACGCGGATGAAAGACAGTCAAGTGTGAAAGCTGAGAGAGAGTGAGAGAGAGAGAGATGGAGAGCCGTGTTCTGCACTGGACTGACAGGGCTTAACTGTACACACCCTGCAGTCAGGGGGAAGTCAGTAGCGAATCAAATAAGCCACAGCAGTGTGTAACCCTACCCCTGGGGCTAGTCTTGTTTGTTATGCTGGGCTGTAAATTTGTATTGGGTAACAATCACTTGCTTAGATACTCCAAATCACAATGAGTTATATTCACTGAAAGCACACTGTATGCAGAAGAAATACATAACCTAATGTAAACTGATCGTCTGACAGTACATTTACACTACACCATAACTAGATATCAGTATTTACTCTGACTATGAACCTGGTGGGCAAAATGTAACTGGTCAGTGAACCATGGATGACAACAATTCTTCCACCGCGGTTCAACAAAAATTCACACTAAATGTACACTGATCTGTACCAACAATGATCACAGCAAATCCCTTTGATCACGGTAAGGTAACACGAACCTAACAAGTGCATCAGGGATCCTTTCAAAACACTTTTTGGTTCAATAATAAAAATCCATTCATCTATTTTTGTTATCTTTTATTTTTCTCCACGTCTTGCCTACATGTAGTGCTACAAAGTTGCAACGTCAGGCTTCCTTCCTGTGGGTTATCAAGAGCCACAGATGCCATCTCTAAAGAGACAAGACTACGGCTCTTTGAGACAAAGTGGCGCCAATCCTTCAAACCCCCAGTTCCATTTCTCACCCCCCCTTTCCATTATCCATGTTGCGGTCTTCTACCAATCAGTATAGAGTGCATCCTGCACCAATAATACCCAATGATGTCCACAGGGCAACAAGCTAGATCTATAAAGACATCAATGGATTTATGAATAAAGATGAGAAAAACTTTCATCCAGGGGCGGAAAGTATAACTACCAT
>CM021534.1:10760525-10771636 GCA_010994315.2 Pisaster ochraceus
TCCTGTTCTCCTTTATTGCTCAGCAGGCTGGTCCCTCTATTAACTTAGAAAGCCTTCCACTAATGCGCTGCCACCACAAAACCCCAAACATTCATTCCTGGCAAGACAATGTGCGAAACGAAGAGGTGCCGGGAGGAGAGTAGCAGCTGGTGCTAACCTACCAGAGTTAATCACCTCGCGCATCTACAAGACCCAACTTGCCCGGTTTGGCCACATAGTGAGAATGGAAAAAGCAAACTTCTAAAACTCATCATATTAGAATCAGTCATTGTGAAAAAAAGACGGGGTGGGCCAAGGAAGAGATGGGAAAATGACATCATTGCTAGAAGCACCTTCTACCTGGAACACCGAAGAGTGCACGTAGGCAGGACGGTGGAGAGTGAACATTCGTGGAGCCAACGTCTGACGTCCATCGGGATATGGTGCAAGATTGATTGATCGATTAGCCCTGATGGTTCCAGTACAGGTTAGACTAATACTTCTATAAGTTTGGCAGGCGTTATGGTCACCTAACGATTTCCTAGTTGGTTAAGAGATAAATTGTTCCAATTAAAGTTGGAATAATGTCCCCACATCAAGCGACAAATAGGGATCGTGACAGCACTCACTAATCGCAGGCTTGAAGCTTTTTGACCCAATCAACAATGGCCTGTAATGAAATATGAAACAGAAATGAGCCAATTAGTATCATACTTTTGGACCCTGGTTGTAAATAAAATTTAATTGTGAATGAAGTTCCACCAATGAGTCAATAAACTCAATAACAAGAAGTAACTATAACTAGTAAACTTGCGGATGTGTAAAAACTCTTTTGGGAGGAGTGTTGGCTCTGAAGAGAGACGGTGGTCTCGATATTTCGAACATTATACTCTGCTCCTCGTCAGGAGAAGACGAGCAGGCAAGCAGTGTACACTGTTCGAAACCTCGAGACCACACCGGCTCTTTTCAGAGCCAATTCCTCCCAAAAGAGATTATTTTACAGTCCATGGTTGTACCCGCAAGTTTAATAGTTGTTCTTCTTATTTCCACACAATGCAAAGCTTCAAACATCACTTAAGTCATGGATGTTTTATCTTCAAGTTTAAAGTTTCTTACAATCTGATAAGACTCGGGCTTATTGAGTTCGTTACACTAAACCCACACAATTAACTACACAGAATCGAATTCTTATTTTGCTGACACTGTAATTGAAGTCACTGACCTGTATTCCTTGTACAGTCAGGGTGCAATTGTCTTGAAGGAACTGTTGGTCTAAATCCTCCTTACAGCCCTGCGTCCTCCATGCTGCTAAGGCAGCTCCTCCGTCGAAATTCACGAAACATAGACGCACAGTAAACTCACTGGCTGGTCTCATGAACTCCGGACCACCCGGCATCACCTTCAAGTCAAAACAATAGCCAATTGTAATTTACCCCAAAACAAAGTTTAAATTGATCACAAAATCTGAAAGCGCATTGAATTCCTTACACAAAAATAAAACTACCCACATTTTTAAATTTCTTTTTGCTTACAATATTGAGAATTAAGCTGAGAATTTAGCTTTAATTTTGACAACAAAGAATATCATTATTGCAAGGAAAATTTTAGAAAGTCGTTCACCAGAAAGTATTTCCAGGGAAGATTGTGATTATAGTTTTTAAAAAATTTGTTTCAAAATAGTTGCGCCTTTAAAAAAACAAACAACTCACGGCCACGTTCTGCTCTCTAAAGAGGGCGTCACACATCTGCTGGCACGTAGAAATACCCCTCTTCTTGAAGACTGGGCGCAATACCTCAAAGTCTGGGAAAATGTAGTACCCGCCCAACGGAAGAACGGCCTTTACCCCTACACCATCTAGTTCGCTATATTGAAAATGGACGGCAAAAACCCCATAGTTATACACAATTATGTACAACTTAAACTTGTTAGAAGCAAACTCACTTCAATCTGTTTCAATCTGTTTAATTTAGCCTTGCTCTCAGCACCTTAATAAAACATCATTCAAGAGAACATGAAGAATGTAAAAAACAACAGCCACAGTCAATAAAGTACACACTATATTGTACAACTATTGGATACATTATGAGTTCAATATAGCAGAATATGATCACCAGGTAAAATCTGGTCTGTTCCATTTTACGAGGCGAAGGTGAGTGAAAGGCAACAGTCCAGATTTCAACGAGTGATTTGTGAATAAAATGCATCCTAACTATGTTTTATATACCTCACACAGAGATCTTTGTCACTTGGTCATATAATTCACAATTTATTTCAACAATAAACAATCTAAATGTTGAATAATTTATGTAAATTGTTTTCAACAATGAGGTATTAAACAGATGATAAAGAACTAACTGGAGCTGTTAAAACCTGTTGGCTACGCGTGATCGGTGCGTTCATTGCCATGCACGTGTTGGCGCGTAAGCTTACGCACGCTATTAACACGTATTTCAATCAATACACACGGTACTCAATGTAAAGTCTATTAGTACGCGCAAAGGTTAGCTGCGAAGCGTCCCAAGCGTCCTATATCTATAAATATAGCACTCCTACATTAAATGTTGGAGTGTCGTAACCGTATACATGGCAAAATAGAGTATGGGACGTGACGCGTGTTCCACCAATCAAATGAGAAGTATCTGTAAAAATGTGCTTAACAATAACTGTTAACTGCTTGAGCATTTTAGAACAGTGGGTCCCTACAGACTGACATCTTACAAACTGTTTATCTTTAACCTGTGTCCTCTAGTTCCAACAGTTACTCCGCACTCAGTGAAATTACCGGCACATAGTGAGTAGTCGTTTGCCTGATTGCCTCACTTACCGATGGCACATCTTAGCTACAGCTCCTATGATGCATCTGCAACCCTTTATGTATTCACGCGTGTCCTCTGATAATTTTAAAAGCTGCGAATTTAAGAAGAGATAAAACATTAATGACATTAATCATACCTGAAATAGTTTTTTTCTTCTGCAACCTTTGTTTAAAAAAAGAAAGAAAAGTTATTTAAATGTTTACATTGCCATTGTCGTGTGTGTGTCCTGCACACCATGTTGTGATTGTATGCATTGTGCTGGACAGCAGTACAATCGTTTCCATCATGCATCACTACATCCTGAACAAGACCTTTTACAAGCTCATCAGCACAGGGCCCAAATTCATGCCTCTGCTTACGGTAACCAAAGAATCGGTGCTTGCGGAAGCAGGGAATTCTACGCTTACGTCAAGCGTATTTTACGGGTGAGCAGGGAATTTTGGCTTGTGCGCGTGCGTACTCCACTGTATCAGGCATTCTTCGTTTACACAGCTAGCGCAGAAACTCTGCGCTTGCACAGTAAGCGGAGAATGAGACCGCTGGATGAGACCGGTGTGACCGAGTAAAGTACAACCAGTGGTGACACATTGGCGATTTTCATGGTTGGCTTCTGTTAACTGGTCCCCTCTGACATTCCACACCCCACGGAAGCTGATCTTACATGAACTACAGTTTAGACACATCGGGGTTATGTATACTTTTCTCAACTTGATGTTCAGTTCATATCTTTCAAGCTCCGGAATGGCCTGAATGATAGTGATACCTACGCGAATGGCAGCATACTGCATGGGGGCCGGGGCGCACGAATGCGTGTTGCTTGAAGCACTACACACTGCCTTGTAGATTGCCGATAACTCCTTTGGGTAGATGTTGTATCCACACTGAAAGCAATTTAGTAGCTTGCATTAATTAAGGCAATCTAAACATGTCCTGTAGCTTAATCTTGCTCATGGATTGTTATTATCAAATAAAGTTTAAAAAACCCAAAACGAAACTGACCGGGAAGGCACGGAAAATCCCCGGAAAGCAAAACAGCTAGTTGAACGTTAAAATGAAACAACTGCATATTTTGCTTATTCTGTGCGCAATCCGTTAAGTTCATTTTGGCCAGAGGTGATCCCTTGTTATAACTGTATTGATATCCCCGTAACAACGCATTTCTATAATTATCCAACTAATACAAAGTACTGCGTCTTTGCGGAAAATGCGCAGTTTCATAATGTTTAAACTGTCACTGACGCTGCGCCATTTCGAATTAGGCTCCATACTGGCTGACCTCTTAAAGCCAGAGCCACAGTCAGAAACAAAGACAGATCCATAGTTTGCCTCGCATTATTACACAAACTTTTTCTATAGAAATGTTTCAAAATTAGAGGGGCGTTAATCCCTGGATTAGATTCTCAACTTTGTTGACAAAAAACTACTCTGCAAACATTATTTTACCAAACATGCGCACCTTAATAAAAGTTTGGTTCAAGACTTTATTATAATAATTGAACAATTGAAAAGTTGATCTTGCAAACATCTTGCATATAGATGACGTTAGAAGTAATACAGCACAGGTGTGGTTTAACCAATTTATTGTCCAAAGAAATCCATACAATTTTTTGAATTAGCTGAAGACATCGACTTTCTGAAATGTCTGGTACATTCAATGTTTAAAGTACATTTAATAATCAACTTAAAAATCCAGATGCAAGATAACACCAAGGCCAACCTACCCTCCATCCTCCAGCACCGAAACATTTGGATAAACCGCTGGATATTATGGTGCCTTCCGGATAGTACTGTAAAAATAGAAACATGGATAGGTAAATAACAAATTTACAATACTTTATTGACAATTCTAAGGCAGGTTTAGAAACCCACAGAAGGTAGAATCAAAGCATTATGCAGAGTCATCAGAGCCTTAGGTAGAGTCAGAGCCTAAGACAGGGTCATCGTAGCCTTAGGCAGAGCCAGAGCCTTAATAAGAGTCAAAGCCTAAGCCAGAGATATCATAGCCTAGAGTCAGAGCCTAAGGTAGATTCAAAGCCTAAACCACATTCATCAAAGCCTCAGGCAGAATCAGAGCTTTATAGTCAGAGCTTAAGACAGAGTCATGAGAGCCTCAGAGTCATCTAAGGTACAGCCACAGCCTTATGCATAGTCAGAGCCTTAGGCAGAGTCAGAGCCTTAGTAAGAGTCAAAGCCTAAGACAGAATCATCAGAGCCTCAGAGTCATCACAGGCAGAGTCAAAGCCTTAGACAGAGTCAGAGAGCCTTAGTGAGAGTCAAAGCCTAAGACAGAGTCATCGGAGCCTTAAGCAGAGTCAGAACATTAGGCACAATCAGAGCCTTAGGAGTTATAGCCTTATGTTAAGTCAGAGCTTTAGGCAGAGTCATCAGAGCGTTGGCAAAGTCTGAGCCTTAGACAGAGTCAGAGCTTTAGTCGGAGTCAGAGCCTTAGGTAGAGTCAGATATTTGGGCTGATTCAGGGCCTTAAATTGTGCACAGGAACAGCACCAAAACTCTTGCGAGCCAGACCCAGGGTAAGAGCCAAATCCAGAACAAGAAATAGAAACAGAACAAACAACGGAGAGTTTTGGATCCCTGCCACAGTTACCTTCGCCAGACTCAGGAACTTGCCGTCGTACTTTGTTCGGCCGTAAATCTCATCACTCAGTACGACCACATTGTGTCTGCGAAAAACGACACTGCAATAAAAAAAACACACACATAAAAACAAAGCTCGGATGAAATATCTTCGTTCCAAAACATTTTCAGCAATTAATAAATATATCTTCTTTTAAAACTGATATCCAATTTGAGCAAAAAGCGCAATCCTCAATCAAAACAGATACAAACTCGTGAATGATACAGCGTAAGGCCTAAACATAATTATCTCAACTCCCATCTTTCCCAATTATTATTCCATACTTCTAAACGGGTGGACTACTGTAAAATAACTGAAATTCCCTTTACGTGCACTGATGGTTTGCTGAAACGTGTTTTAATATAACAAGATGGTATAAACAAATATTGGCTTGCCTTGGAATTTTTTTTTTCGATAACCGGCTGACGATAACGATATGGTTATTGTTTTGAAAGTTTATTTCATTCTTTTCTGCTTATTGATTTGGGGAGGCTAATCATTCTTACTTGCAGCCAAGAAGCTGAAGTGCAAAGGACCTTGCCATGGTAGGGTGCCTTTGGCAGCCGGCCACATCAACCCATATATTATGACCAAGAAGCAAAGCCAGAGATCGAAAGTGTTTGATTGTTCCGGACGGAGGAAAACCAAAGGGCCTGAAGAAAACCCCTCGTAGCATAGAAGAGAACCAACGAGCAACTCTAATTACATACTGCCATAGCCGGGAATCAAACCAGGGCCACATTGGTGAGAGGCAAGCGCTTTAAACGAACTAGCCATCCATGCCACTCTTTGTTCCTGCACTTTTTTTCTAGCCTTTTTGCATAGTTCTAAACTCCACATAACAACACAACTTAAGGGGCGCTGTCGTCATGATCAAATCAGGCCCGTGGCTGTACGTAAAACCTCGTTCCCAGGGGGTGATCGATCTCGCCGCGCCATTTTCGCTCAGCATGCATTGCTTTTTAGTGACGAGAGGTATCGATACGGCGCACTGCCCATGGTAGCGAGGCTCCATATTATAAGTATGAACTTCACCTGCACGGAGGGAGGGCGCATGCAGTAAGTGGGTGAGAGTTCACAATTCCATGTACAACTACAGACCTGTTTTGACCATGACGATAGTGCCCCTTTAAGTCACAAAAAACATAAGCACCCCATTAAAATACCAAACTGAGACGAACTGTACTGACTAAGCGGTATTCCCAAAACATTTGCGTGACGCACACGCGTTTGTGCGTCTGCCTATAGAGCACAACTCTATGGCGTTCGCATATTTCATTGGAAGTTCTAATTTTCGTTCTTTTTAATTTACCTTAAAGCCTTCAGCTCTTCTTCTGTATACGAGGTGCCAGCTATCGAAAGACAAAATTATAAAAACAAATGTCAGCCACAAGAAATATCACTAGCAAACCTTGTTTTTGGAAGGATTGATCGCTTTTTTAAATACGCTTGTCCAAGTTAGTCTGTATTGTAAAACCCGTAGTAACTGAAATGCGTTTGACATTCTAATTTAAAGCTAGTGACAAACTCCCAAAATACAAGGTTTGCTAGAGCTGCGTGAAAATTATTCATAAACGGAATCAGTTAAAAAAACCCAAAAAAAACATCAGTTTAAGACAGCATGATAACGTAGGGATTCTAAGTGCGCCCTCAATTTTGCTCCAACTTTGTATTTTGCATATTTACTATAGAACGATAAGTTGTTGTTCGTGAACTTTTGACCGTCCATGTTTCCGTTTAGCTTTCAACAGGGAAAAGGCACCTCCTACGTTTTCTTAGCTATGCTCTCTAATTTGTGAAGCATGCATTGCCGTGTAACGTTTCTCTTTCATGTGGAAGTGTTTCTCTGCACTGCAGTAGTGTTTCTCTTTCATGTGAATGTGTTTCTCTTTCCCGTGAATGTGTTTGTTTTTCCCGTGAATGTATTTCTCTTTCCTGTGAATGTGTTTCTCTTTCCCGTGAATGTGTTTCTCTTTCTTGTGAATGTGTTTCTCTTTTCCTGTGAATGTGTTTATCTTTCCCGTGAATGTGTTTCTCTTTCCCGTGAATGTGTTTCTCTTTCTTGTGAATGTTTCTCTTTCCCGTGAATGTATTTCTCTTTCCTGTGAATGTGTTTCTCTTTCTTGTGAATGTGTTTCTCTTTTCCTGTGAATGTGTTTCTCTTTCCCGTGAATGTGTTTCTCTTTCCCGTGAATGTGTTTCTCTTTTCCCGTGAATGTGTTTCTCTTTTCCCGTGAATGTGTTTCTCTTTTCCCGTGAATGTGTTTCTATTTCCTGTGAATGTGTTTCTCTTTTCCCGTGAATGTGTTTCTCTTCCCCGTGATTGTGTTTCTTTGCACTGCAGTAGTGTTTCTCTTTGACGTGGAAGAGTTCCTCTTTCACTGCGATAGTTTCCCTCGTTGACGTGGAAGTGTTTCCCTTTTACTGCGGTATCATTTCTATTTCACGTGGAGGTGTTTATCTGTCACGTGAAAGTGTTTCTCTTTGACGTGGAAGTGTTTCTCTTTGACAAGGTTGGGTCTCTTTGTCACTGAGGTGGTGTTTCCCTTTGACGTGCAAGTGTTTCTCTTTCATTGTGGTATTCACGTGGAAGCGTTTCTTTTTTACGTACAAGTGTTTTTATTCCACATGGAAGTGTTTCTCTTGAACGCGAATAATTAATTGCCACCACCCGTACGAGTTGAATAAAGACACAATACTGATTTATTGATGAGAAGTATTGTGAACATTGGTTAATTCCCAGTCAAACTTTAATATGTGTTTATGAAGACTGTATTTTTTAATAGTGTTTTATGATAGTGTTTTATTTCACGTTTATCTTTGGGTAGCCCATATTTTGTTTCGCCTGTAGTCCCTTGGTTTTCTATTTGTTAGATTTCTGTTCGTTGGTCGCTTTTTCCTGCCGTTTTGAACCCTTTTATTGTGGCCATATCTTTGCCATGTACTTTGTTTGTGATAAAGATATCGTACATGTTTACGTTAATTTGCATTTATTAATATATAGTTTTTGTTACAGCATCTTGCACCAGATCGTCTGTTATCAGATACAAACTTCGAGACATAATATATTGACACGTCCTCTGACTGTAAAAACACGAAGTGGCTTCCCAGCTCGTAATATACTTAACTGTAAATATTTAACCAGTCATTAAGTGTCATTTTATTGTGGCACCTTTTAGTGCGTTTTGTCGGCCATGTACTTTTTTCTGTGATTACTTTATCGTACACTGTAATGTCAATGTGCATTTCTTGCTGTATATTGGAGAGGAGTGTATATACATTTTATCTTTGTGTTATATATACTTCATTACAGTTTTTGTTACAGCATCTTGTACCAGGTCGTATGTTATTAGATACCTATACTTCCACACGTAATTTTGACAAGTCTTTGAGTGTGAACACACAAAGTGGCTTGCCAGCTCGCAATGCACTTAGCTGATAATATTCAATCAGTCATAAAGTGTCATAAAGTGACTGCTCATAATAAAATATGCATTAGACAGAACTGATGCATTCAGTTTGCGTAAATATCAATAGTTTGAAGTGTGCACTATATTCTGAGTCATATAGCCTTTATTAAATTGTGCAAGTCTCGCGCGATTCGAAAATCGGACGAGTTAAAACGCGCGAGTTTGTTTCTTTCACGCGTTAAAGCAATATACGTAGGACCAAAGTGGTCCTAAAAATGTTCGATTACTCACGAGATGTGCCTGGTCTATTGGACATTTTGATGATTTTAATATTTGTTTCCTTTTGAACTTTTATAGAGAGCCATCAAATAATGACTGTAACTACTTTAGATTGAAAAACTCAACCATTGACAATTATTTGTTGTTATGAAACAGAACACGAACATGAATCAAGTACTTGGTAAGGTGGCATGCAAATAAAGGCACTTAAGTTCAAAACAAAGCATAAAGGTGTCAGGCAACACCGGTATTTACTGTTTTAATACTTTCGTAATGTGTATTAATGTATATTTTTGTAAGGAATTGAGTACATGTGATTTTTAGTGCGTAACAATTTTTTTATTTACAGCATTTTAATGTTTTTATAAACGTTATGTGTATACATGTATGTGGCAATAAAAACAACTATAGGCCTACTATACTACTGCGTGTCATCAACTTTTATGGGTTTACGATACATGGCTATACTGCAGTCTGATGAGTTTCCGAAATAACAAGTTGTTCTTCATGCCTTCTTTCAAACGAAATAAAACACATCAAGTAATAAACCACAAGGGAAACTGACTGTGTAAATACTATAATGTCTGGTTCAACAAAGAAAAATTGACTACAGCAGGATTTGTACCTAAGACCTCCTGATTAACGTGCTGATGTCATAGGGAAATCTGTCTCCCTGAGATTCTGTCCCCATATGGGAAGTTAACATGGGCTGAAGGAGGTTGATTCAAAGGGGGGGGGGGGACACTATCCTGCCACACCGGCACTCTAATACCACGAGGTATCTTGCCCTATTGTTTGAGGTCTCCTTAGTTGATTTTTCCTCGTTCAACCCAAAATTAAATAAAGTACACTTACTTGGATTGTCTGGGTTGCAGAATATCAACAGTTGGTAACTTGAACAATTGCTCAGTGAAAGTGCCTATGCATAAGTAAAAGAAACAAAACACAAAACGACATGAACATTCTTCATGCATAATAAATCCGAAAAAAATCAAACAAAATAAGCTATATGTATCGCAAAACCTGGGATTTTTCCGAGAGTCAACCCAACCCACTCTCTGAAAATACCTAAATATTCAACAACAAACAAAATCGACTGTACATTCAATTACAAGAAGTGAACAGTAATATTAACATTTTTTCAGCCACTCAACCCCCCGCCCCCCAAAAAAAAACCCTAAACAAAACGACACTCCCCACACAACTCTGGGATCTTACCCCCTCTATATAGATATGTAAAATAGTCCAGTCTAGAATATTAAGGACTTTGACTCCCCCAGGGCATTGCCTTTTGAAGAAAAAGTGAAATAAATAACACGACTTAGTGATACAAGCCCTCTATTAAGAGTTGTAAAAGAAAATGGCAAACATGAATGACAACAACAAACGATGAAAGACAGAAAACCTTTTCCAGCGCATCTGGTGTGAGTTTCCAGCCGTCCTTTTGGGATGAATCGATTACAGTCACATGCTTACCAGCCAGAGTTGTGATTGGTTTATACGTAATCCAAGTCGGCGATAGAATCAGTACATCTGCAATGTCAAACACCCCCAAAATATATTATAAAAACAAAAGCTTTGTAAATAGTTAAAGTTTGTTACACGGGTTAATGCTGAATAAAACCCAAATAAAATAGCTTTTCTGTGTAGAAAAGGGTAGTTAAATAAAAAAGTAAACTTTAAAATTGACCTGTTTTATCGTTCATATATACATGTATATATGTGTTTCGAAGGTTGATTTATTGATTTAACAGCCAGTTGTTGCATCAAACCCACTTTGTGTTTTTATAAATTCAATTATGTAAACGGTTCTCTTTCTTTCCCACTTACCTCCGTTAAAAACGTGAACAAGAAGAAAGATGAGTTGTTTCGTTCCGGGTCCAACTACAACTAAGTTGGGATCCAATGCGTGCAGTCCGTCCAGTTCTGCGTGGAACTCACATATTTGGGCTCGCAGTTCAAGTAAACCTGATTGAAGAAATGTAAAAATA
>CM021534.1:10773583-10786475 GCA_010994315.2 Pisaster ochraceus
GAGTGTTTCGAGGAAAATACATTTTTACTCCGTTTTATAAAACGGAGTAAAAATGTATTTTCTATAGCGTGAGGTAAGGGACTCTTAATACTTTTTTCTATTTCTAGGGGACTCCATCTATTGAAAAAAGAAAATGTAAAAACTAAATATTTCAGAGCATCCTAGAACCACTCTTTAAAGGGTTACTGTACCTGTTACGGGTAGATATGCATTTTCTGATGCATGTTCAGCCAGTGCCTTACGACCTCCGTCAGCTACCGGGAATGGAGACTGACCAAACGCGAAGTGATATACCTTCTCCCCGTTGGCAATCTTTTGAAGGATTAGCTCATTGAGGGCCAAGTTGGCTGCCGTGCCCGCTGACTGGAGTCGGGGCAAAACAAGCGACTGGGAAGAGTTGATGCTTTGCTTAAGTGATGACGAATCCATCGCGAATCATTAGGAGCAGCTCATCAATGTACGACGTCTACAAAACAGGCCGACTGCGTTAATATACAACATGTCATAGAGGATCAACAGAAAAAAAGATCATCGACAGCAGAGGGCGAACTTTATTTGCTATGGTGGGGATGTTGGCAAAAAAGCTAGAGGAGTAAATGTTCACTTTATGTGGAGGAGGAAATGGAGCCGAACTTTGAGGCATCTCCGCCAATACAACTTAGTCCATGCAACTCCCATGCTCAATTCGGTTTCAATTTGTTAATTAATGTTTGAAAAATATATAGGAAAAAGAAGATTACACAGTAAAAACTGTGTTTAGAGTTTAAACACATATGTTGTACCCACTTTTTAAACATGTTTAAATTATAACATGTTTATCATTTTGACACCTGCTCACATGGTTTGTAGCATCCAAACACACACAAGAATCTAAACATGCTTTAGGTTATACATGTGAAAAAAGTGGGTACAAAACTTATGCTTAGAGATGTTTTGAAAATCTAAACACTATTTTTAGAGTGTAGTCTAAATCAAAAAGTTCCTTGGTTATACGTTTAGTCAGTGTACCAGTATCAATCATCTGAAACACTTTCAAAGTCGAGAGGACATCATTTGAAGTTTCCACAAATACCATTGCTTAATTCGATTGCCTCATTCAGAAAACGAGCAGAAATAGTGCATAGGATCAAGGGGGTTGGGGTGTGGGGTGGAAGTACTTTGAAATGCACAAATAATTACTAACTGACAAGGAAACAACGATGTGATTTAATCAGTGCATCCTGACAATAATGCCATAACGGGTAGAGATCAACAGCCATAGAAATGGAACGCAAACTAGTATCGACACACAGCTGTGGAAAGGAGAATGCTCATTGTGTCATTGCAGGCCAAAGACAGACACACATTCAGTCAAAAACAAAGGTCAAAGGTATAGCTAGAGAAGATCAGGGAAATAAAATGGAGATGGGCAGTGCACCTAGCAAGAAGGCGAGACAACGGGTGGAGCTAGAGGATGGCAGAAACCAACGACAGGCTGGATATGACGAGGAAGACAACGAAGGTGATGGAGAGATGAAATCACCACATGAACACGGCACCATGGAGTAGAATGACACATGCCAGAAGAGAATGGACATTGCTGGAGAAGGGCTTCATCCAGCAAGGGATGAATACAACCCAATGAGGATCATTGAGAAAAAACTGATGGGGCTGCCCTGGTTAATAAGACAAAATAAATAAACAAAACATACAGAACCATGCAAGGCTCGCGTTTTTCGAGTTCGAACCATGAGGCCCGCAAAGTGCTCGATTTTGTTTTTTTCACACGTAGAAGCGATGTACATTGGGCGATCTGAGGTAAGCCCTCAAATTATTTGAATATACGACAGACCAGTGGCGAAACTGAGGGTGGGGGGGAGGGGGGGGGGGCACGTGCCCCCAATTGATATCCGTGCCTCCCCCGGGTGCCCCCATATAAAATCTGAAGAAAAAAAATGTACTTGTTTTTACACTGACGCCAGATTATATGAAAAAAGGAGATTAAATGGAAACTTGGCCAGGTGCCCCCTAGAAAAAATGGTGCACCCCCTTGTGCCCCCTACAATTTTACCCCATTTACTTTATGTCTCTAGACCATGCCACAATGCCTTGAAGATTTGTACACATGTCATTGAAAGAAAATATTAAATATTATCTGAATTATTATCAACTATTATACAAATTTCTCGTTGAGCACTGCAGTACCTAGCCTATCAGAAAGGCCCTATAATGTACAAGGTCAGAAAGGCCCTATAATGTACAAGGTCACTCCTTTTTTCGGCGTCAAACCATTGTACATTTTGTGATTGCCTGTTTTACCCTATAGGCATTTAATACACAAAGTGTATACCAAACCATACTAAATAGTTCCTTTCCCAACCATAGTAGTATTATGTAACCGAAATATAAACGTATTTGTACAGGCCCTACTACATTGTTGACATTGGATTAATAGATGATCATTTATGGCTGCCATTGCTTACCTTTGTCCACGGAGGAATAAGGCTGTCTGATTAGCTTCCAAGCATGGAGGAAGCAAGGCAAGCCAGGTCTAATGCAATCTGTGCTATTTCGACGTGAGAGTATTGAGTTCGAAAGGCCCGGCCGGTGCTCAAACTATGCGTGTCTCTATGGATTGAGTATATCCACTTTCCAAAGAGAGGCACACACTGCATGCACCGTTGGTGCTCCATTGAATGACTGCAGCACATGAATAATCGAATTAGTCAGGCACAGCTCTGTCAACAGTATGTTCGTTTGTCAATACGATTAACTGACCCACACGTTGATTATCAGGTCATGCATAGCTGAATTACATGTACTTGTGGTAGTCTACGCGCGTTGTTGTTATGATGACGTAACCTTCTGTGGAGAGGTCACATGGAATAAAATAGACTGGATGTAGCTGGTCAGTTGCGTTCCAACGATGGTTTGTTGGGCCTCGCAGCGGGGGTTGGTCGTAAAACCTGGGCTAAGTTAAGCTAATCCAACATTTGTTGAGGTTTAGTTTAGCCCAGTTCTCTGGGTCAAATTGACCCTCACGAACCGGATTTTTGCGTTCCAACGGAGGGTTATTTTGGATTAAGGGCTAGTTTAACTCCTCGTCTGAACGTACCCACAACAAGGTTGCTCAAGAATTACTGTTGGGATTTTAAAAAAATGTTTTTTTTTTTAACAAACAAAAAATAAGGCGTCCAGTGCATACCACTGTTGCGTTCGAGACCCGGTAATCCAGAGGTTTGGAGACATTTTCTTCGAGATTGATGCTCTGACTTTTGGAAATTTTTACACAGGGGTAGGGGTGTTTTTATTTGGAGGGAGAATAACTCGACGGGACTTGGGACTCCCCATATCAAATATTGAGCAGAGGATAAAAGTTCAAGAGTCAATGGAACATTCCCCTTACTGTGAAAAGCTGTAAAACTTATAGTATCTTTTTTTTTTGTATTTTTTTTAATTTTTAATTTGCAGTGTATGCTAATTGCTATGAGAGTTTATTTGATGAGGGTTCACCCACACATTTCTTAAAAAATGTGTACATGGGGAAGAGCGCCATCACGCGGCAGGTATCAAACGAAGCAGACGACGTCAACGAAAAGTATTAAGTCATAAGAAGATAACGGCAAGTATAGGGCAAATTTGCATTAAAGACAACGATGTAAAAGACTTACGAATGATGATTGAAATGATAATTATTGGTTGAAATATCCCTCTTAAAAGTTTAAGCAAGCCATACCATTTTAAAGAATGGTTCCACTAAGATTTTCAAGGTAGTGGGTGTTTAATGTAGTCAGAAATTGGATAGTCAAAAAGGGCCTCAACCCACCAACATTAAGTTGTTCCGAAGGTGTCACATGTACGCTAGGGGCGTCAAACTTACAACAGTCGATGTGCCTTAGTGCTTTCAAATGTTTCTCTTTATTTATGCTCAGTAAAAGCAAATACAGATTACCAATCAAATTTTCAGTCAGCTTCAAATAACTGATCCCCGAATAAATACGAATCAGCTTGCAACCGTCTGGTTCCGGGGCTCATTTCTACAGATCAAAAACGCTTGGTCTGTACGCAGACCCTACCCAGACGATCGTACAGGGACATTCGATTCTTTCAAAGCAAACAAATTGCAAACAAATTGTAAATTCATCGTTTTCGGGAATGTGCGCATGCTCACAATTACGTAAACAATGGAAATTTACCTGGTAAGTCTGCTGCCACCTAGTGTTCAAAGTCTCCCATTATTACTCGAGTGCGAGTACAGGTACTACAACACTTGCTTCTAGTACTGTTCGGGAAAGCATGGGAAACAAGAAATATTGTATGTACTACCTGTCAACTCTGAAAAACAGATGTCAAAAGTTCTGAAAAACACAACTCGGCAAAGACGTCGTTACTGGTTTTAAGGATTCTTTTAATAATAGTAAATGTTCATTAAACGTTCCCACAATATTACGGAAGAAATGTCTATGGTGGAATAGTAATAATATTTAGTCTTTTAAGTAGATCGCAAAACGACCAAACAACCTTTATTTAATATCCGTTGACCAAAGTTCAGAAAGTTGGGTAGGCTATCCAGCAGAAAACTTGCCTGACACGGAAACAAGATAGAGGTGAAAATGCTACTACAATTACAATATCGACTGGTGCCCTGCTGTTTTATTTGCTAAAGGCATTGATTTCGGCCTGGCAACTTCGTGGAATTGAGTCCATAGTTTTAAGTAACCAACCAATCTGTGTGTTTGGCTACTGCCTGGTTCCCAGCCAATATCAACTTGGCAAACACGAGCGCACGTCATGGTGACACAGTCACTTGATTTCACCAGACCACAGTCCATATTGTCCCCTAGATCCGGTGTGCTTTAGGTGCTGATTTTCAATAATTTTCTATGATCGTAAATGAACATAAGGTTGCAACTTACATTTCCTTCGTATAGTAATTCATATTACCCTATCATTCCATCATACCCCTTTAAGCAATTTTGGTCGACAATTTCAAACTTTTCTTGAATTATATGAAGTTTCAGACTATACATAAACATTTACATTACCATTAGCAAAGACCTGGTGCCCAATTAGCAGTTTTTAAAACAATCTTTTATGCAAATTTAACAAAGAATGGTGCCACTTTCGATTTGAAGATTGCATGATGGTAGGCACAGTATGCATAACAGTACGGCAGATTTCAGTTCAGACTATTGTTGTCATTTTCGTTCGCAGAGACCTAACCACAAAAACAAATGGCTGGAAAAAAAATAAAATAAACAACCTAGCACACAATTACAAAACAAATGATCACCCCTCAAAAAAACCCAAACCAAAAACAACTCCAAACTGAACAAACAAACACCCCAACACCCCAACAAACAAACACCCCAACAAACACCCCAACAGACAGACAAACAAAAAGCCAAAACCCCCAAACCAACCAAACAAACAGACAAACAGACAAACAGACAAACAGACGAACAAACAGACCAATCGACAAACCGACAAACAGACAAACAAACAAAAGCTTGCTAACCAGCTTAAGTTGCTGAATGAAATTTCTATAAGTTTTGACGGTGAACCCGCATTACATCGACTAAAAAGCGGATAAAAGTTATCTGTATATCATACTGTTGTCAAACAATATGTGCGTATAACATAATTCTTTAGATATTAGTTATAAATTACCTCCCTCGAAAATACCGTGAGTGTTGTACCTTTGAATGTTAAAGGTTGACTGTCGTCATCAAAGAAGGCCTGCGGCTGTACATGGAATTCTGAATCTAAACCCTGCTTCTGCATGTGCGCTGTGCATGTGCGCTAACCGTTGCTTCACAATCGACGCCATCATTAGAGACTTTGCGCATAATCATTCAAACTTTGGGGACCAACTTGGAACCAACCAATTCTCTATAATATAGATCAATGTTCCAACATTTATTGAGTTTTACGTCTGCACGATCCCGTTTCTTCAAACACTGTAGTTTAATGTAGTTGTTGACTTTAAAAATGATGTCATTGTCGGGAAAGTAAAATTTTGCCATGAAATATGTGAGAGATAAAAGTAAAATAAGTTTTACAATCAACAAAGATGACCTCTCTGTCGAGATATTTCTATACAATTAAAACAGAAAATTCCCAACGAACGTTCAGGTCACTGAGCCTATGGAATGGTCACAGAAATTCAGGTGTGAATGGCAAAAGGGATTTCTAAAAAGAAAAGAAAAAAAGAAAGAAAACAAACCATCCTCATCGCAAGACTTTTTAAACAAATTATTTGTATCATGTCCAAACTGAAATTGTATTTATAACAAATTGCTTTAGGTATCTTGTATTAATAGAGTTTAAAAAGAAGGTTTGATTTCATAGAATAATAAAGTCTTCGTTCGACTTGCGGGACTTGCACGGTCTATTATTGTGATGCGACGACCAGCGCTCGTGTTGTGACAGGGTAAGAGTTCACAGGCCTGCTGTGATTATGACGAAAGCCCCCCTTTAGAACCACTCCTTTGAGTTAATCTTGCTTATTATAATTATCTACAGCCTTATTATAAAAAAGGAAATATTATAACATGTTTTTCTAAACGTTGTTAAACGTTGAAATGGAATGATATTATAAAACGTATTTACAATTCTTATCAACGTCAATTAAATACAACATGTACATTGATAAATAAAAGTGGAAGATACATTTCTATTTTCGAAACCCCCCCCCCCAAAGTTCGAGAATATTTCTTCACTGGACAAAATGTACATTGGTGAACCGATCTCATCTGCTCTGATATATACTTCATTGCTTCTCTTAAATTAATGAAAAATGTGAGCTATGACAATAAGCACACTATACAATCGATTTATTTCATGCACGATACTTAAATGAAATTCAGGCCAAGGTGTCTTCTTGTGGAACAAAATGCATCGGATTTTCGCGCAGGCAGACTGTACCAATACCATACAGCGGTGGATCGGGGTGGGTAGGAGCAAGAACCATCTCCTCCCTATAGCAAACTTTATGTTGCAGGGTCGCCCATCCCCAGCCCCCCGTTTCTGCCAAATGACTCACGGCTCAACGGCAAACGTACATCTGTTTCTTGAGATAGCTTTATGCAATATTGATAACGGTGCGGCAGGAGATTCTGTCCCCCATACGGTGAGTTGTGTAGAAATTTCGTCTGACAGCGCCCTCTTTTGAATCAATTTTAAGTTCAGCCAATGTTAATTTAGCATTAGGAGGACACACACACGCCTGGGGACAAAATCCCCTAAGACCCTTTTCTTCATGTACATCATCAAACTGGCTGAAAGGATCTGCTTATTTAGCTGTGCAATCTATAGCACATTAAAATAACATTGTGGGATTGTCATATCGTACTGCTGAATTTGGACTTCCGTTTCCCAATGGTTGATATCAATAGTATTGGTACCCCGAGCTTGGAGAACTGACTGACTGACATCAACCGTGTTTTTGAAGTGGACTTCAGGGCATGAGATTTGCAGAATGTGGAAATTACTAAAAATTTCTTTGCAGCCCCGGGTTCCGTACAGATCCTGACCAGATGTTACAACTCAGGAGGTTTACAGACTCGGACTTTGCGTTGCCAGACATACAAAACTACAGGATGTAATGTGTACAATGTGGACTGTTACTCTCTCCCTTTGGTGACTGAAAATTTGAAGACTCAAGGAGATTGAGGAAAAATGCTAAAATCAGGAAAATTCCTTAGAAATCATATGCCTGGGATTCGTTCAGTGGAAACAACTACATCTACATGAACTTATCACTCTCGGTGGTTGAATTCGCAACTTTTGACGCAATTACTTTTGATCTTACAATGATGGTCAGTCTTATAAGTCTTTGCAGAAATCACCTCCCTTGAAGTTCGACTTTCTCAAATCATCTTACAAGCAGTTCTCCGATATCCTCTTTTGATCATCTTCAGCGCGTCATATTCCTTGATAATGTGTACAAAGTCACTTAGACCTATTCAAGACAGCAGCTCTAGGACATCTACAGCAGCTCTCATTTTCATCGTCTGTGTTTGAGTGTGCATTCCAGGGATGTGTTCAAACTCTTGCCCCGTCGTCAACAGAGGATGGGCTTACTGATCTCCGATGTGCTCTTTTTCCTCTTGCGCTGTTCGTTCAGCTCGTGCCACTTCCTACGATTTGCGCGGACTCCCTCTAGCATTGTGGTGAACATTGGCGATACTTTTACCATTGACTGGAAAGAGAGGCACGAAAGAATAAGAACCTGATAATAAATTGTCTCATTGGATTATTATTTAACCGGTGTCCGCACTTGGTTTATTTGACGCAGGACTGGTATTAACTAACCGATGCGATGGTGAAACAAACCGACTGACTAAATATAAACACATGAGGGCGCTACGCCAGTGACCTTTATCCGGGTATGACACAATAACATGACCTAGCTTGTAAACATATTTTTACAGAAGAGCCCAGCAAATAAAAAGTAAGAAAAACAACGCAAGCAAAATTACGAAATTTCTGAGTCTGCCGCAACAAGATGAGTGTGAACATTACAAGTACATGCACGTTGAAGTTCACTCCCGTGTGGCATGTGATCATGGCTGTGATCATGGCTGTGATCATGGCTGTGATCATGGCTGTGATCATGGCTGTGATCATGGCTGTGATCATGGCTGTGATCATGGCTGTGATCATGGCTGTGCAGTGAACCGTGCGTGGTATTTTACAGACTGTATTTACCCGGACGATGCGTCCGCACTGTGCTTTTTGGCTCGGTTAGTTTGACCAGGTTAGTTTACCTGGGCAGATGGTGACAGGTAAAAATACCCATTTGACTTGGTAAGTTTCCTGGGTAAAATTTTCCTCTGCTGATCGCACTGGAATAAAAAATGGTGTAGTTACCTATTCGCTAGGTTATAAGTTTACCACATAAAGTATTTAAATGATTAACCCCCGACAAATATATCTTGCTCGATTGAGCAGAGCGTTCTGACCTCATAGAGTGGCAGACAAACACCGTCGATGAATCCAAGCTGCATCTGCGGTAACTCGTCCTTTCTGTTCCGATCAAACATCGACTGATGAAATGAAAAACATCCAAGAATAACTCAACTTTTAGTACATGTATTTAAAAACAAAGTAGAGGATCGGTTATGAGTATCGCAAATAAAACTTGATTAGTTTCAAATCCGAAACGCACGGTTGAGGCGTACTGCAGTATTGATCCTCAAGGGTTCATAATTTCAGTCTAAAATACTGTCGAGGAAGGAATGACATCATTAATTTGAAGACCCACACAAATCATTTGAAGTCATAAGCAGAGAAATGTGTTCAACTCATTGAAGTTTGCCTACAAACATCAATAGCTTAAAATCAATTCAGTGTAAACTTCTTGTTAATGATTTTCACAAGTTGAATATCAGCATATAAAATATAAAGAAGCATTTTCTAAAGCTAACACTCGGTGGAGCTCATCAAACTTCTTCCCAAGTACTACCTTACTACCGGTTCTTCCCTGCCTCCTAAGGTTTGTACCAATGGCAATTTTCAACTCTTTGAAGTCCTCTTCTTTTATCCCCCTTTCCCCTTTCCTAGCTCTCACCTGAAGTGACCTGTTTTAGGGCCTTGTAATTGGCAACTTCCCATAATAAAAAAGTACAACTGTTCCTAAAAAAAAAGCAAGTCTGTATATAGCATTTAAAAAGTGATTTTCCCCTTAAGTTTCTGGTGTTTTTATAGAAGTATGGCGGCAAAAAAAGTGTAGAATATGAACAATTTTGACGGCTTTCTTTTGACAAGAAATCGATCATTTCCAACGCTTTTTTTCGGGGCAAGTTTTGAGATTCACTTTATGAGGAACTTACCGCTGGCTCTATCTTTAGTTCATTTCTTTCTTTGTCTCCTTGATCAAAGAATTCACTAGTTACCAACTCTGCAATCTGGAAACAGAACCATTCAAGATGTCAGTAAAATCGTCAAATTGTGCATTGATGTAATGATTCTTCAGTGTGTACCAGTATTCAGTAGTTAGCTTTCTGATTAATATAAAACCTCGAAAATGTTCTCCTGAAGACAATCAGAGTTCACTGATCGAAACGTCGTGATCGTACCAACGGCTCCCCTCAGAGCCAACATTGCTCCCGAAGAGATCGGTTGTACTCTTGTTTTACTTGCATATGTCACTTCTCATATTGTCACTAGGTAATAAATCCCTCAACTGGAATGATTGAGGTAAACCAATGTATGAAGTTGGAACCATGTATTTACCAATTGAAAACGACCACAATGGAAGGCCTGACTTTCTCAAACTTGACTCCAGCTTAGTGACATTTGCGTCTGAGTAAATGATGAATATTTTCTTACTGGATACAGAGAGAACGTTTTCTTCAGTTGTACACCGAATGTGATGACTGCTCTTCAGTTGGTTGTAATTATACTTGATAAAATAACCTCTCACCTTATGTTGTATTCTCCATGGCTTAGTGCTGGCTGCAACATCACATGCTGTCATCACCATTCCCCTATAAAGAATGAAAGTAGAATTCTGTACCATGATTATACGCAGTTTATGCAAAGACAATAATGTTAGTAATCGAACCGTTTTCTAAGGGAAGCGTTTAAGGGACATTGAGAAGGAAAAAAGATCATAATTATGATCGATATCTCATAATTATGACTAAATGCAAGTCATAGTTATGACGTATTTATGTGGGGATGTGGGAGGGAGGCCGGTTCTTTATTGAAAGGGGACGAGCACTTGGAGACAATAACAAATAACAATTCACAGGATGACGAGAATCTAGGATGAACTCAATTCAATGCTCAACTAAAAAAAAACCTCTAGGTGAAAACCAGCAGTATTAAACGGCAACCGAAAAAGCCCATTCCTGGGGGGTATCTGACAAATACACCTAAAAGAATACAACCAGAGTTTAAGATAGCATTGCCTTAGCCATGATCAGACATGGCGTGGCGAGAAGTAAAGACTAAACTGTGCCATGTGGGTGTGTGTTTCATACAAACTCCAGCAAAAACCAAAAAGACTTGAGGTGCCAAAAGAAAGATTGAGGGCGCACTTGCGTTCCCTGCGTACATACATGAGATAAATCTCATAAATATGATTTATATAAAATATGTCAAAAATATGACTTAAGCTAATTGGCACAAGTCACAATTATGACTTTGTTAGTGTAGGAAAACGTACAGTTTGGGCAATGCTAGTTCATAATTATGAGCTAAGGCATAGTTATGACTTATAATTATTGACGTATTGATCTTCTCTCCTTTAATTGCTACTGCAGTTTTCAATGAAGATGAGAGAAACGAAGGTGTTTTACGTTAGTTGCAATGTATGATTACGACAGCCCATTAGTGCCATCGAAAATACAAATTGCTTTTCTGCAAGTGTATTATGTCTAGCGAATTTTGGTTTGTTCGAGTGTATGTTTTGCAAGTGTTGTTTTGAGCAAGTACATGTTTTGCGAGTCTTGTTTTTTGGAAGTCTATATTTAGCAAAGCTTGTGTATTGGCAAGTCTTGTTTTTGGGCGACATGATTTAAGAAATATAGACTTCCAAAGAAGAAGAATCGCCAATTTATTACTTTTGATGGCATAAATGGGCTTTGGTACATGATAGCTGTCGACATTGCGATGCATAACGTAACGAGCTCGAAATGGAAAAAACACAGCAACCAAGAACCAATAATAGGCTTATCTACATATTATACAGACAAGACAACACCATATGTATTCTTTGATATCTCAATAATCTACATTTAATAGTTCTGCACTTTAAGTTCGTTACCTGAGCAATTCCTTGTGTTGAATGTTACGCCAGTTCTGTTTTCCCGACCTCACCAATTCAAAGAACTGTCCCCTTACTCTGATAGAAAAGTGGGAAAACAAAACAAATAACAATCAATCATTTGACACATAAAATGATTTGTAAAATTCCAACCAGACAAGTATGTTTTACTCCTGTGCTAAGAAATGTTGTTCTGTGTTTTTAAAATCTTCAAACAAGGCCGATTTTCTAGAGCTGCAGAGCTGCTAGAGCTTCAAAGAATTAATCGGGTTAAATGTATCGGGATTTTATTGTTTGTATCGTTTTTTTTTCACTGAAGATTAGTAGACAACTTGACTGCTTCTGTTACCTAGTACACTTGTACAGGCTTGTTATATGTGTGTGCTGTTTTGTCATTAACCTTCGAGAAAGACTCTGCTATCCGCTTGATATGTCAGATCATTAAATATTTGTGAGGTGCATTTATCACAGGTCCTGTTGGTTGGGAAGCAGTTTCCATGAGCTAATTCTATTTTCTCGTCT
Organism: Pisaster ochraceus; assembly: GCA_010994315.2. Taxonomy (NCBI): domain Eukaryota; kingdom Metazoa; phylum Echinodermata; class Asteroidea; order Forcipulatida; family Asteriidae; genus Pisaster; species Pisaster ochraceus. Next base: position 10,785,861 of record CM021534.1, read on the forward strand.
AGGTTAATTTTGCACAAATGTGCTGCAATAGTATTAAAGTTCTGCGAGGTTATCAGACTTACTTGAAGTGAAGAGCCAAGTCCGTGGCTAGAATCGCATGCTTGAGGACGTTCATGACTTCACTGTACTGCTCCGCTGCCATGTTACCGAAAATGTTGTGGCCCTGTTTGGCATGACAACAAGACCACATTAAGTTCAAATTTGGTTGTATGTATGATTTAATAATGTTTTGAAATGCTGAAACATGTTATGCTTTAGCGCTTTATAAAAAATACACGTTCTCTCTAGATTTCGGTCCTCCTTCAGTTCCCTTTTCCACCTTCTCTCAATTTCCAGTATGACAAAAACATCCATATGCCAAGCTGCTTATACTGAGGCATGTTTTGACACCCGGCTTCACAACAGTGTGGTCTAAATAATGGCATTATAAAGTGGCTGAGAAAGGCTATTCTCCTATACTTTTGTCCCTCTATATTTGCCAGTTTAACAAACAAAACTATACTCACCTGGCTACTGAGTATCATAACAGTGTGGTTGAAATGGTGGTACTCCATGGTGGCCTTTGAACCATACAGCTGTGACAACGGAGACTGACTCCTGCAAAAGTAAATATAT
>CM021534.1:10803129-10820031 GCA_010994315.2 Pisaster ochraceus
CAGATGTTCAAATTCCAGGACTTTCAAGGATTTTCAAGGACCGTACGAACCCTGCATTAAGTATGCACTCTAAAAACTCCCGGTTCAGAATACACCCGGATGCCGAGTCCCAGGGGGCCTGACCCATTTCTGGGTCAGACTGACTCGGAAACTGGTCAAAACTAAGGATTTTGATTGTGCGTCAGTTTGACCCATTTCTGGGTCATTTTGACACGATTCACAGAAGGAGTGCGGTTGTTCCTGTTAACTCAAGCGACTTTACTCGGGCAACGTCGGTGAAGCTAATAGAATGCACCCACTACACACCAAAAACTCCCAGGTCAGAGGTAACCTCGGATTCCGGTTTCAGTGGGGCCTGACCAGAACAACCCGGAATCTGTGTATAAATGTCCCCCAAAACGATTCAAAGTGATTCAGAATCTGAGTTAAAATACCATTTTAACAAGTTTCCGGGCTAACCTGACCCAGAAATGCGTCAGCCTCACAGACCCGGAAGTCGGGTCAATTCTGATACAGGAGTTTTAGACTGTACTGTTCGTATAACAACTTTATAAAAGGGCAAGGAAAAACATCCAAGAAATATCTTGAGAAATCTCCCCGAACCAACGGCCCTTAATAAATATAACGTGACCGTCTTTGTCCTTTCAACCACCATTCCCTAATACATCAAATCAAATCAAATCTCTGTATGTGTCTGTTTGAGTGAATGGAAGTAGCCTGTACACGTTTCATGTGGTTATGGATGGTTAGATCAGAATGCACTTTCCTGTTCGATTAGGAACGAACTCTGTCTTCCGGAGATATGCACCTATTCTAACGATGCACAAGTTTAACAGCCTGCAAGACACATCCAATGATAAAGGTGAGATAATATTTCCAAAATAGGAATGACTTATCGGGAAACACAGCCTTCAATAATTATACGATGCTACCCTGGGTCAAAGTTAGTCTCGTGGGTCCGAACTCAAGTCCAGACAGCCCTGCTCGAATCACGAGTCCAAAAAAGGGGAACACCAAAGAAATCATAATGGTTAGCTGAGACACAGACATACTGTGGCAACGGACATCGGTAACACATAACAAATATAGGTACATTGGCAATATCACGATGAGGCCAGCATCATGCGGTTAAACGAAATGAAATTTGCAACCCGCAGGCTGGGCAGGCTAATGCAAAATGCTGTGTTGGGAGCGCCTTAGTAATCAGCACCAATGTGAATAGAGACTGTATTCCGATAGTATACAGCGGAATGGATGAGTGTATCATGAGTGTTTTTCTGATATTCTTTCCGAGTTATCAAGTGAAAGCTCTAAACAGAAAGAGCATATGCCATTAAACCAAATAACCCCCAAAAGTTGCACCGTTAAAAGGAAAATGTTAAGCTAAATAATTTCAATTACTTGTTATACTCTGGATACACTTTTGAGTCTGCAGTGTTTTGGAGCTGTCAGATAATTCAGAGGTAAAACACAGTAAAGAACGTAAGATTGCAAGAACTGAGTTAAATCTGACATTGACTCAGCGTTGATCATATTACATTATATCAAAACTATAGCAGCCACAAATGGCTTATGGGTCATTTCTATTTGAAACAAACATTTGGTGTTAACCTATAGTCATTGCTGCTGTTCCTTTTTACTGTGCTGTCAACCGAAGACACAATACTGTTGTCCATTTGCAGTCTCAAATTCGGGCAAACTCAGTGGGGAAAAGTGGGACAAAGCAAGAAGAAAAACAATGGACAAAACCCCCAAAATATTTGTTTACACGGTATTGTATTGGAAATTCGTACATATGCTTTTTTGTGTGTCAAATTGTTGGCAAACCAACCCCTCTGCCCCCTTATACGCCGAGGGGTGGAGGACCTAATTATCCCCTTTCCTTTAGAAATCCTCAGTCCAAATTGGTAGACAACCTCAAAGGATTATCTTATATCACCATTTGATTCACAAATGTATCTGCCGACATTCTTCACTCAAGGTACGTCACATCATTATCTCCTTTAAAGATAAATCTGGTTAGCTTGCACCTTTAGGAGTAGGGCATCCTCTACATGGGTCCTATTACACAACTAGCCCCCGGAGAGCGTATTCCAAACGAGACAAATCGATCCAGGGCTCCAAAATAGCCCCCGTACTTTTACATCGGCAGGTTCATAGAGGGGGTATGTGGCTGGATCCAAAGGTCAGTGTTCTGCTACGGAGACGAGGCTGCTTCATACTTGGACGAGTGACCGAACTCTTACGATGACGTCTCGGGTTGAACGTCTTCCCTGGGACATGAAAACATCTCAGTACGTGTCTGGAGAAAGGCTGACCTGGTTTCAGGTACAAAAACCATTCATCTCGTATTCTATTTTGAAAATATATACGTTCACATATTCTGTACGCAGGCTAGAGTTGAGATCTTTTATTACAAACATCCCTCCGTGATTTCAGGGTTAACTTTCTAAAGGGGGCCCCTACAACATAATTCATGCTTAATTGCCCATTTCTACTTCCTTTCTTGAGTTTTTTGTGAAGGGTTTTAAAACTACCTTAACCCATCCCCCATGACCATATACAGCTTCTTGATGTCATTTTCCTGGTGTGTAATTGCAACATCAAAAATATATTGACTTCGGATTCTCAGATTAAACAAAAGTTGGACATATACCCCCGCATAGCCACATTCTTTGGTTTCCCAGCCTCGGTTTATTCACACTGAATTATACCGGGAAAAAACAAAGATGGCGGCACCATATCAACATATTATTGATACATTTTTGGAATCTTATCTAAATTCATTAAACAATTTCTTGTCTATAGCTAACCACATCACGTACCTGCAGAGGTGTTTCAGTAAAGTAATAGATGTCTAAATTGAAACATGCTTTTTGACATTATAAAATGGTGTTGCTTTTTTATGTAAATGTTATTATTTCATTCAGGGAGCCCACAACCGATATCCCATATCAGTGTATGCAGACCTCATTTCTATGGGCTCTGACTATGGCATTGATCTCAACCTGTTTATAACTCACTCATTACCGTCTAGCACCTATGGTTAACAGTCTAACGCCTCTTCGCCTTGTTACAAACATCAGCAGGTGCGACTCGGAGTTTACCCCCGGGGACAGTCTCCTTTCATGCCACCCGTGCAGGTGGCAGGTATAAACTCCGGACTATATCGTACTGAATCTCCTGTGCATTATTTATCAGGATCTACGGTTTTCTTTTGATATCTTTTTTGTGGTTCTATTGTAATGCCAGTGTTTGTGAGTGTGTTTTAAAAGCACTTCAGCTCGTTGAGCTGGATGTTAAATAGAGAATGGGGAAGACGTACATGGTGAGTAATGGCTGCCGACATCCGTTGAGTGTTTCTCTGCAGCAGGGAACTAAAGATCAACGCGTGTGTTGTGATTCGAATCCGGCGTTCTTAACAGCGACTCGACAGTCCTAAGCCCTAAAGGTCACACTTCTCAAAATGCCGAAAACACCTGAAAGGTATTAATCAAAAATCACAATCGGAAGAAGTCAAGCTGCGCTCCTGAGGAATACCTGATCAGAATGTGCGTGTGATTGTCAGTCTGTTTACTCACACCCGATTGGACAAATTATTCAATCACAACAGCTGTGTTATGATTTCTGAGTTATGTTATGGGTTATTGTGAATGACTCCCATCAACCAGGAATGTCTTTTGATTGGGGCTTGAGGAGGGGGAGGGGATAGGTAAGGCAAGTAAAAAAAAAAAAAAAAAAAAAAAAAAAAAAAAAAAAAAGTAAATACAAATTTGCCTATATTTGAATGAAGTAGGCCTAAATGGAGACTTTCGGGAACGCTAGGTGGCAGCAGAATTATACACGTACGCATGCTCAGAACTACTTAAGAATTTACCTGTACGTTTTCTGACACACAGTGTTTCAAAGGCTCGTTATCGGCGATAAAGAACAATGTTTTATTTTGTATTTTACAACTGGATCGCCGCGTCATCATACATTGTAGTATAGGAAGTCCTTATAGCAACACCCTTAGCAACAGTCGTAGCCGTAGCCATAGCCGTAGCTGTAGCCGCCAATTCGGATACGTCCTTTGAGTCACTGCAGGTTCCGTTGCTATTTTATCAATAACCCATTTACATGCGTCTACGTTCACGGCAACCTAATAATCAAGCTGACGTTGAAACACTGATGAGGAAAGAAAGAGGAATCGAGATCAGATACACGTACACACCGGCGACAAAGCCCCGCAGACTAGATTAATGCATGTGTACAATTCTAGATTAAAATACGGTAATGCAGATCTCTGAGTATGAGAGACCGACGCAATTTGAATAATTACAGAGAGAGCTGGGAAAGTACTAAAGGTAAATGCATGTAGTTAGTTTTTTGTTCCTACTGATTTGTCGGATGTAACCTGCCTGGATTTCCTGCAGGCAGAACTCTACAGCCCAATGGAAGAAAGCGTAAAATATCTCATGGAGACTGCACTGTACAATTTTTAACAACCATGAAGAAAGGGGCACATCTCAGAACTTGTTTAGCGGTTACTTTCATAACTGTTTTATTTAGCTGGCAATTGATAAACAAAATGTAGAATTTCCCATGTGACCTTTGTCTTGCCTGCCAGAGAGGCCCCGGAATGTGCAAGGTCCCTCTTTTTGTAAACAAAAGGTTACGTTGTCTATACTCAAGCTCCAACTATTCAAATCAAATTTTGAAAAATTGAATTTACTCATCAAGACTGTTCTTGATGTGTCAGTGAACAACAGAAAGGCAAACCACCTAAAATCTGAGGTATATAAAGTATTCTCTACTAGAAATTAATTAATTTCATCTGTGTTTACTGCAGTAAATAGAACACCTCATTATCATTCATTAAAGATGATGCCCTTTGAAACTTTGTTCCTTACTTCAAGAGCCACTAAAACGAAAGTTTCCACGTTCGGACAAAAAATATGCAATTCGGGGTGAGGTAAGTTATGTTGATCTTCTCCGCTCTCACCCATCGTAATCTATTTTTTGTCTGAAGTGCAACAAAATGAAGATGATTCGAGACTGAGCCTTTCATGTACAATGAATAATTGACGTGAATCCAGAGATAATTGTCTCTCGGTATGTTCTGATTATAAGTCAGCAAGGAGATTACAACATAAAGGGACGCTAAGAGGCAGTGATCAATGCCTCCTTGCTAGGAAGGATGAGAAATTGCAATGTCTCCCCCTAAATGACATCTGGAATAAACACATTCTGACATCTCCACATTTTAACCTTTGCAAAGTTCCGTTTGATCGAGAATGTAGTCAGTCAGGCAGCCGGCAATCAATCAGAGTTAACAGTAAGGAAGGGAGACAGGGTAACAGAAGTGATAAACTGGGCACAACCACGGACCTTGGGGAATCTTGCAGCACAAACAAAATCCCGTGGACGAGGAAAGAGTGAGTGGGTGAATTGGGAGAAGCAAACAGAAATAAAAAGGGGTGGGTGTGGTTGGGAGATTTGAGGGAGGGGAGGGGAATTAATTACGCTGCCTCAAGCAATTCATCATGCCTACTGAACATTCTAATGACTCGACTCCCCTGCCATGATTAAGATACACTTTTCCAAAAGCCCAGTATATCAACCCGTATCAGAAAAACCAATATATTCCCAATTAATAAGAGACATTTTTTGTACAGGTTGAGCAGAATCCTGTATTTGTTGACGTCATCGGCAAATCTTCAACCGTTTATTTTACTGAAAACAATCATCCTAAATATCTTTTCATGACATCCACGGACAAATTAATTTCTGACAAAACAAGCCAAACAGCTAGTTAAAACTCGATCTATTACATCTAGACGAACAAGTCGCTGATAGTGATTTTTGTTTGCCCTCGTAAAGCTGAAAATCACTTGCACTCCCGGATTGAATATCAACGGCTCTTGTATAAGGCAGGGCTCATGATCTCCAATTACTCTCGTCTCCTCTGAAATGCCAAACATGGTTTTGAATAATGCTCATGTTGATCTACAGTTCAGCTTGTAGGAACCTATCCTCCTAGATCGGGTTTCCCATAAATGTGATCCTTGCCAGATCGTCCCTCCAGTTTGCTGTAACTCCCCTCCCACTAACAATTAGCGCCCGGTTATTCCATCTCTGCCTTATCAAACGCTGCACTTCCTCTCCGGCGTTATTTGTCTATGGATACCATTTTATCTCGCCATCAAACATGACAAGAATGAACTGAGAATCACTTAGAATGTCCTTCCCTTTCCATATTTCCACCTCGCCAGTAGTGAGGTACTTATGTGCAAATAGACAAACTCCCACGGTCGCCCATGGCAACCAGTTTCCAACAGTGTAACCACGACACGGAAAGAAACAAACATGAGAATTGACAGTATTATTACATGATGGAATTACACAGCTGTAAACCGGGACTGCTTCAAAAGTTGTTCTGTCTGTTCCTGCTTATGTCTATTCGTCTGCATGCACATGACAGTTGATGAATAGAAAACCACATAATTATACGAGAGTGCAGTTAGTGCAGTAAGTACAAAGTACGTCCATTTTAGGTTTTAAGAGTGAAATCAAAGTTCCAGTATTTGGTACAACAAACGTTGGACATTTTATATACCTCTTTATATACCTCTTTTAAGTTTTTCTGTGTTTTTAAATTGTTGTTATAGCGTATGTATCCTTCTAAACTCTATTAAGGCGTTTCACAACTTTATTACCCTTGTCATCAGGTATATACTTAAAGTTGGGGCCTGGGTTCAGCTCAAGTGTCTCAGAACTGGATGGGGCCGCAACGCCCATTCCCCCACAGCATCTGAGCTATAAGCTCAAATTTGTGTCAGTGCGGCAGACCACGAACTATCGTCATTCGTTATTGCCCAGACTTCAGACCACCAAACGGTGAGCAAGAACTCATAGACCTCAACAAGGACACCATTAAATGGCTTGAAGTTACCAAATGACCTATTTAAATATGTTCACCTTGGTCAAGAGTTCATACAAAATAATAAGGTGTATACTTTAATGTCAATGCCTCTAACTTTCTCAACTCTATGGGGAACATGCGCATAAAACTGCTTTTGAGCACTGAGGGTTACTCCAACATAGTGCCCATCCAGACCATCTAGCTCCTATTGTTTACACCTGGGCAAAGAGAAGCAAATTGTGGTTAAGTACCCTTCTCAAGAAAACATAGTATCTGACCAGGCCAGGGTCCGAACCTGCATGTGTTCCGAGGGCTCTTGAGTCTGGTGCACTGTGCCAACTTACTCCAAAAAGAGATTCTGTTGAAGACATCCACATCAGTTCTACTCACTTTTATGCCATATATGTTATTATTGATTGGATATTTCAGGTTACAAAACCAAGGACAGTTCAAAAGCTCCCTCTAGCTCAGAAACTTACGGAAACAAGGGTGCTACAGCTGAAGACAGCTGGGATTAAACCTGACATTACAGCAATAAATGTTGTTTGATCTTTAAAGGTGTAGTTAATGAATCAAAACAAGGCACCTACTGCTTTAAACCCCATCCCACCCGAAGGGCATCTTGGTTAAGGGCACGGGCGATGCAATCGGCCCAGCCGTGAATCTGCAGGAAATGGTAACGACTTAAATACAGCTAGCTCCCCATCAACTCCCTGGACCGCTCGACCATGACTCTATTGTCCAAATGTCAGATGTTAATGGAATCTGTAAAGGGCAATGTCATGCAGTGCAACACGAGGACCTCCTCATACATGTGGGTCAGCCAGGTCTATAGCTATCAAATAGTCTCTCGTACGGTAACTGTTTTTTACAAATTAAAACATGTGCATCGAAGCCCTAGAAGGGTGTTACATTTAACACCGTTTGACATACTGATGAGGAACAGGCGAGATAGCCAGTCGTTCTGATCAACTTTTACATCTCCATATTAATGCACTGTTACGTTTAAGGATGTGCTTCACCACTGACTTTGCATTTAGCTCATAACAGTTGTCGGACTGACAGTTTCGGTAGAGTTTAGAGGAGGTGTTTGTGATCTGCGGTTAGATCTTAGTCTCTCAGCGCCGGGACGAAAAATACGTAGCCGAGGGTATGACACTCTAAAAAGTTCCGGGATAGCACTGACCAGGATCGGAGTCCCGTGGGGCTTGACCCACTTTTTGGTCAGTATGACCCCGAGTTTTTGTACAAATTGACCCAGTAATCGGTCAAACTAACACAGAGTCCGAGTTAAAGTACCCAATTTTTAACCACTTTCCAGCCCCCCCCCCCCGGGACCCGGAATCTGGGCTATTTCAGACCCAGGAGTTTTTAGAGTGCAATATACCTTGCATCGAGAACCTTCGCGGGTGTGTAATTGTATACAAATAAAAAACTCCTTTTAAAAAGTGATGGTTCCCTGTTTGGCTGGAAACAAAACACCAAAGGCAAGTACGTTATTCTGAAGAACCACGGGTTCTCTGCACAACCACAAATGGAAAACTCTCTAGAACTTGAAGGGCAAAAACAACCACGTGGCGTCAGAGGAAAAAATATAATGCTTAAATCACAGGCTTGTGGATTATAATTCACGTTATGTGAGCTCCACATTTGTAAGAATATTGTGTGGCAATGTGCACAATGTGTGATTTGGAACCATAATTGAATCGCTCAAGGTAATGTAAACAGAACTAGAGTTCTGGACGCGGGGGCCATGCAGGTTTTTTTCTTTTTACAGACAAGTGTGTTTTCACTGCAAGACGGGATTGCCATGCACACACCTTGGAGTGTTTCCCCGACTTCAACTCGGCTCAATCAACATTAAAACCATCCGTCAGGTGACTTCAAAATTAAATCAAACTACTTCTACAGCTTGGATCTGCCTTTCTTAAATTCGGGCCCTCCGCCTTTGAGCACACAATACAAGGCATCCATAGAGGCCCTCGTATCGAACGGTACCGCTTTGACATTTGAGAAAATATGATTTACGAGGGAAGGTTGGTGAAAAAATGGGTGCAGTTGGCTGATTTCTAACAGGCCAATCCATCTAAATCTTAAAGGGAAGTTGTGTAAATCCTTTTCTTATGTGAGTGCCGTGGGAAAATCGTTTTATTATTTGTGCTTTTACCAGTACATCAAAGTTTGTTAATCATTGTATGAAAAAATCCACAGGTATATTACTTGGGTGGGATTTGAGTTCACGACCTTTGCCTTTGTACAGCAGATGGCTTTCTTACCAATACACCACAAAGCTTGCCTGGTAGCTACAGGCAGTTTGAATACAATATACTAAAATCATTCTAAGTTGTAAAACGGGACAATGCACACTTGTTTTTCTGCCCGAGTAAAATCATTCCAATCCTCAAGTTTTAAATAAACACACCATTCAAATAACCTGTGAAAATTTCGTTCATGGAAAACAGTTTATGTCAGGGATTTTGTGCACGTTCATATGAAGTTGATCGATTGCTGCATTTAGACCCCCTTGCATATGACGTCACAATACCAAACAGCGCCCTCACCGAGGTACAAGGAAGACCTATCATTGACTGAGAGTTGTGCGCGGCACGTACATGTACACGCGTGAACGTTTCCACTGTTTGACATCAAAGATGGCGGTCAATGCAAGGGGTCTACTGATAATGCTGGTCTTCAAATGCCATTTTCTGGATGTTGACAGTTTTGCAGACAGAAACAGTTCTCTGGAGGATCGGTACCGGTATGAACTGCATAATCAGTGAGCTTTCAAATTAAACAATCGCGTTTTTTTTAGATCGCATTTTAATAATCCTTACCTGGCATGATACTCACACAAAGTGCATGCTTTACCTACATTGTCGCATAAATGTTCGGACATTGTTTTCACTAGCACTCTTCAGGAGGTTAAGTCGCTTCTTAGAGACATCCTAGCTGTCATTAAATATTGAGGTTTTTTTCGAGGAGTCTACATTGGCTTTAAGAGAAACACGATCAACGTCTATGGCAGCAGTTTTTCCTGTGTTATATCTTTGAATTATTGAACAGGTTTATGGGAGACTCTACCGTCACAGGCTGCAGCATTCACCATTTGTAAATGATACCAGGGGGCCTAGATTATATTTCCCAAATGATGTTATCTTCCTCAGCTTTTTTGTTCTTACCTCAAACAGCTGTTCGTCATTCTCATCGAACGGAAAACCATCTGTCCGGTTCAAAATCTGGGCAACGCCTAGAAGGGAGGGAGAAGAAAAAAAAGGAACAATTTCTTAAGATACAATGATTAGTTCCCTGAGGTGGAAATGATTTTAGAAAAGTTACCAACCTTGCAGTCATTGTACCTCTTTACATGTTTCCTACAATCGATTGTATAATCAATAATTTGTCTTTTTGGACAACTAAACAATCAGTGTAAAATGTACCATAGCATAAATAACACATTTTTTTCTGTAACCATTTCAGATACTATGACGTGGGCTGAATCGTATTACGTTTACAAATTTAAGAAGACGCGCAAGAGTGTCCGTTCAAAAACGTCGACACCTCAGCGATGAACTTAAGTTAATTTAAGGGGGCATTAGGGGTGCACCATATTTTGTCTAGGTGGGCACCTTATGGCAAATACACTGTAGTTTGCGTTTGCATTTTTCTACTATAGTCCCGTTTCAGCACCCTTGTGCCGTTTACTATTTTGTATAAGACGATCTGACGTGCAGGTAGATTAAACACACTGCATGCTTGTATATTTAAAAAACAAGTTTTAAACAGTTATACTACATATTTATATAGATTCAGAAGTTTTTTAATTTTGTTTTTGCCCTTACACCGATGTAGTTAAGCATTGTATACTCAGCACTATCCCGAGTCCTGTGAAAAACAATCCACAGGCACATCGGTGTAAGGGCAAAAATGTAATACATAAACGCTCATAAAATTTCTCACGTTTCGGGTAGTTTAAATTTCAAAGGGCCATTTTAAATGGGCGGGGAGGGCACCTGGGAGGGGATACGGGCATAGAGGGAAGACGTGCCCGACGTGCCACGTGCCCTTAAGCCACTGCACACCTTTAACTCAACCACTTCTGCTCTTCTCTTCTCTGAACCACCGCTTTTTGCAGACTTGCTTTTTTATCATTCCTCCTATTATTTACTACACCATGCAAGCTTCGAATGTTGCACTTTAGAATTGTGCATTACTTTGATGAAGCTGCAGCACTTTCACTACACTCAAGAATGCACTCTGTAAGAGTCTTTTTTATTCGATTGCCTTTGCAACTTCCCATCCATCTGTCCGTGTGTCTTGTAATTAACTTCCTCATGCCAAACCGCGACCGTAAAAACCGATACTCTCCCACACCCCCTGAAGCCCCTGAAGGTTTGTTCATTGTAACGCATCCTGATCCACGGACAAAAACCCCGCCATGTATAGATGACATTGCTTAAAGAAACACTGATATAGGGATGTGTATTAGTGAGGAGCACCAACAATAGCATAGACGTTACTCAAACGCGCTCAAATACGAGCTAACCCCGGCCAACCTGATGGGAGGAGAGAGGTAAATGAATCGGTAGCTAACTCGTCATCTCCATTTCAATCAATTGTACAGGGGCAACCTGATCAACTTGGGCTTCGTCTTTACAAGGCCATGTAGTCTCGCCCTAAAATTAAAGAGACGGTCGGTCTTTTTTGCTAATTATTTAAAGAGCAGCAACTTGAAAGCATGGTTAATGCCCGTCCGGTGTCGCGTGGAACAGCAGTCTTTAGATGGTGTTTAATTAAAAGGCAGTCTCGTGCTGGTGCAAGGGGCAAGTCCTCAGTCCAGTCGATGTCCGTGCGACACGAGGTCACTTTAACATCCGGCCAACTCGACAAGCACAGTGCTTTTGCTCATTAATCCAAGTAATTCTGAATAAATTGATCCCAAGGGGTAAATTTGGTTTTCCTTTGCCATATAAAGTTCTCTCAACCCCATAGATGAACGAAGTAGGCAAATGTTGAGAATACAGTCAACTCTCGTTATAACAAGATCGCTGGGACTGGCTTAATTACCTCTTTATAACAGGAACCTTGTTATAGGAGGACAACAAAACAAAGAAACACAAAGCAGAAGTGAGACTCAAGACTTCACCACAGAATGACACTCTTTTTAAGCCGAACCTCTTAATAGCAGTGCTCTTAATAACGAGGGTTAACTGTTTGTTCAATGTATTCTGTTTTTAGTGTGCAATTAATAACTTCATTAAAATCAAAGCCGACCACTTGAAATTATTGCCCCCTCTAAAGCAACGCCCAATCGTCTAACACAAGACATAGGCCGAGCCTATTGTGACGTCGACGGAGCTAATTCATAAAGAACTCAACCATAAGTTACTGTTACTTCCGAGCCAAAATCAGGTCTTAACTGCACTCCATCTTGTACTAAAACAATCGTAAATCATAAAAATATTACGACAGTTCCCCGACAGCCCGAAACCAAGCTCCTCTCGTCTGTCTCCGTCCTTTCCAGCCATATCATGGTATTTTCTTTTCATCTGAATCAAGAGAGCGCAGAAGTGTTATTCTCTCTGAGCGTGCTCTGTCGTCTTCGTATGAAGAAGACGGTCCGGGTGGAGTGCATGAACCGAGGAAGGTTGCAACCCGAGACACAAGCCACCCATACCTGGTGCCACATTTAATCAATTACAAAACTCTTCATAATAACGTCCCCATACACAAAGGCGCAACGCATTAGAATGATCTCCACAGGTAGACGGGGGGGGGGGGGGGGGGGGGGGGGGGGGGGGGGTCGGTTCCCTAACACACACAATGTTTTCCAACCTAATGAATGCAAATCGAGATGAAAGAATCTCACAATCTGTCAAAAAATTCGCCAGGAATACACTTTCCGTGGGTGCGTTGTGGGAATTCCATGTCAGGAGATTCAGTTGACTGAACATAATGCATGTTTTCTGTTGGCAGATCAATGCAGATTGAAAGAGTTTTTACAGTAGGAGCCAGCAATACAAAAAACACAAAAACAAAAAAATATAATCAAGATGGAAAGCTATATAGGCCTACACTGTGAAAAATTTCCATGAGAACGGAGGGTGGCTTAATGCATGCATTAAAGTAGCCGGACAAGACATTTGAGGGGTTAAAAAAAAAAAAAAAACCGAAGCAAAATAACTCAAAACAAACACATTTATTATAAACAAAATAAATAATTTTTTGACCCTCACAATATTGTCGCATTCACTTTTTTCTTCAAACAATTTGAGTACTTTCGGTCGTTAGACGCAGAATATTTTCAGATACAAAATTCAGATAGGCTCACAGTCATAATGATTTCACATTTCTTCAAACGATTCAAGTCAAATTAATTCCAAGGTTCGAATTTGAAAAGAAATTTGTTAACGGGCAGCCGCGGCTCGCACGAAGGGTCGCTTTGTGGCAGCCAAATCAGGCGGGGTCCATCAAGAACAAGTTGGCAATCTTATGTTGACGCAAAACTTCAAGATAATTTACTCACAATGGAGGAATACATTAATACAATGCACACTGCGAGACCCAGCCAAATAACTATTGGTTTGCTTTTTAATTGCTCATTGGATTACATTTTCTTTTCCATATATCACTCAGCATCTGTGTTAAAGCAAAAACAATTTCGGTACAGGATAATTCAACGGCAAATACCATATACACGTATAGAGACGACTTCAATTTGCATTATGCTAAACAGCAGTCTATACCTGAGTTGTGTGTTGTTTTGTTGAAGACATTGTGCTCTAAAAAATAATAGCCTTGTTGAAACATTAATAGCCTTGTATCATGTTGAAACATTCTTGTCATTCCATTTTTGGAACGTTACTGATAATTTACTTTATGTTAATTCAGCGTAAGGAGAGTCAGCGTAAGGTTTAGGGGTAGTTTTTACCAACATTAGCAGTGTATTTTTTTCTTGACTCTCAAGGACTGGGCGCAGCAGATTTGACATCATTTAAAAGCGTTACCTTTTCACGATCCAAAGAGACCAACTACATAAATTCTGTGTTTTCTTGCAATTTTTCGAACACAAGCAAGAATGTAGGCCTACCTTATCTTGACTCAAAGCGAGTATCGTCAAAGCTATCTTTACGAACTTGGTTATTCTAGGCGTCTATTTCTTCACTCATTTCTACGGCGTGAAATATATCTGTTTTTTCTTGGATCAAACAACCAGCGAGAAATGTGTATGCATAATTCGTACTCAGGTCAATAGAATAACATGTAATAGACTGTACAAGTCTCGCGTGTATTAGGACTTCCGGGACCAAGTTGGTCACAACCATACTGAATTTTACGCGTGCACGATTCTGTTTCTTCGAATACTTAGTGTGGCGTAGTTTATGGGTATGCAAATCAAGTAAAATTTAGCCATGAAATGTATGAAAGTAGAATTTACTAAATCAACAAAGAAAACCCGAGAATAAAACTTGACCTCCGTTTCCAGTTACAAGTATTCGATTAGGAATTTTGCAAACAGACATTCATGCAAACAGACATTCATTAAACCTATGTAATAGTCCCACAAATTCGGGAGTAATTGGCAAATGGGATTTCTAAACAAGCATCCTCGTCTGAAGTTTTAATTTTGTTTCAAAGTGAAGTTTTATTTGAATTATACGAAAATTGAAATGTTATCACTAGCACATTGCTAAAAGTATTTTGATTTTCAAGAATTTCGTATAAATATAATTTTAAAATGAGATTTAATTCCACAGAAATTGTAGTCTTCGCTCGAGTGGTTTTCTTGTCATCGATACGCGCAAGACTTGAACAGTCTATTTGTTTATGGTTATATGTTGACTGAACTTTTCATGCATGCGAAAGGGTATAATGCAAAGAACCGCAGCGTTATTAAATCTACGCCACAACATAGCAATGGTAGCGTAAAAATGTGGAATACTCGGTCTTAAAAACATTAGTTATAACCTATCAATATCACCCACTGCATTACTGCATTCTCAAAATGAGTGAAATAAATTTATTGAACGTCCAGGAACGTCCCCTTCGCTATCTCCACAAGAAGGCAAATTTATTAAAATGATGTGTCAGCCAATGTATGCGGCGAAGAGCCACGGTCGGCTTGGCGGATAAATATTGACTGTTATCTGGTAATGAAGGAAGAAAGGCACGTCTAGCCAAAGGGGGATTGATCAAGATGAATTAAGTCATTATTTACCATAAATAAATCCAGGAGTTATTTATTCGTGATTGTGTTATTAGCTTGTAGGGGGCAGCCAGAACTCAATCAAGTGACTATGGGATTCATCATTCCTAAGACAGAAACTTGCATCTAGATGTTTAAAACATCAAAACCAACTCTAAATCATGTAAGCTTTCGTTTACCCCCCCAATCCTTTGTTAACAAAGAGAAATGAGATTGGCACAAAACGGTCTGAAACTAGAATCCAAAAAAGGGAGCTATGAGTTATTTTTTTGGTAACCCCAAGAGTTGTAGATTTAAATGATTTTTCGGGAACTATATTCTCAGCACTAAGAAGTAGATCAAGGAGCATGATTTACTTATATCTGACGAATAACAGCTATATCTTTCACTAAACAGATATAAACATGGTCTGAACTCAGATAAATATAACTTGGGAAAAACAAAGAAAAATTGACTGCGCGGGATTTGAACCAACGACCTCAGATTATTAGATAAAAAAATGTGAGATTTCCCATCCCTGTAATAAAACCCCCAAACAACAAATAAAAACCCAAACCAAATTCTACCCCTATAAAACCGGTTAATAATAAGTCCTGAACACTAATTATTGTTTGCAGCTAGCACATGCACAGCATTCCCCCCCCCAAAAAAAAACCCCTCCCCAATGTTCCCTGTTCGCCAAAGTATACCTTCCAAAAAATGTACCCTGACAATTTTGTCCCCCAGCCTCGGTTTGAATTATCTTGTTTCAAATGGAAGAAAAACATGGTTACACAGCAGGGCCCAATTTAATTTTTGAGCGGAGCACCAGTCACAATAACACAAGCTTTTGACTGGTAACCGGTTTCATGCTAAGCAATACTTCTTTGTGCTTAGCAAGTTTTCATGAAACTGGGCTCTGGTTAATAAAAGGTTTGGAGAGCACACCAAGTTCATTGCTCACGGTCAAATGACTTGCGTACTCTACTTGTTTGTGACATGCACAAAACATCTTATTAGGTTAGCACCTGCTAGTTTTCCTTTCCCCCTTTTTAAAATTACACACTACACGGAGACATTTCCGGTGCCCTAGTTTGATATCTTTGCTGCTGCCGTGAATGATTATTGAAGGCTGAAAGAGGAAAGCTTGGATGATTTTTAGAACATGTTCCATGGTATGCCTGAGCCGTTTTGTGTGAGCTACTTTTGCTAAATGGCTAAGTACCTAAGAAGCAGTAGCAGCAGTGGCTGTTACATTAAAGGTAAGATTCCATTTCAGTTCACCAAAGCTTTGCAAATATATCATCTAATTTGTTCTCTGTATTTCTAGTAGACTTTGTAAGAATATAGATACTACTTTCTGGAAAAAGGAGTGCATACGGAACAAACGTTTAGACGTGGAATAAAACGTCCAGTACATAATGGACCTCCTTTGCACTCTCAAACACCCCCAAAATCAAAACTGCTAATTTGTTGTTATTCTGTTTGACTCTCTGTGGAGTGCATCGGGTTCTTGCTCTATGATCCCAGTAAACTGATCAATGCTTTACATGGGATCAGACATACCACCACAATCAGTGTCCAACAGTTTTTGGTGCCGTTGAGTTACCATTATTGTGTTGGAGTTTGGGTAAAGTTCAGTGGGGAAGAACCCCCTTAGTAAATCACTCAAGGCAGTTGGGGTTACACATAATTCAGCGAAGTCATTCCAGGCAACGTTTGCTAGTCCGTCTTCAAACTCAGTTCGACTTAAATTTATATATTTGTCTTTCCCTTTACCGAGGGGAAACAAATTGCACCTCGTTTTAAAGTCACA
>CM021534.1:10838781-10863971 GCA_010994315.2 Pisaster ochraceus
AAAACCCACACAAAAACAAACAAAAAACACACACACTATGTCAACCCGACCGCCCTATAGTCTAGACCGAGGAAGCTGCGGGTTCAAATCCCATCTGAGTTGACAAATTTCTGAGAATGTCCTATAAGTATCGAGAAACACTGAGTATGCATTACTGTAAAATATAAACAAGAACGTTATTCAAGTGGATTTGGTTTGCGGTACACTGGTTCCTGGAGGGAAAACGCCAAATAAATCACATCTAGTGACGGTGAATTTACTTATGCATGGAACAGAACGAAACTCTACCACTATGGAAAGTCTCAGTGTGTGTAACATGAAATGGTCTTTGAATAAAAATTGCATTGAGTGGTTCAAAATCTAACACCTCACGGTAACTCAACCTCCGAAATGTTGTACTATAAATTATGGTGGTATGCCTGAATCCATTTAAGCAAAATCAGTTAACTTTTGCATTCCTCAGCCCATCAAGGGGAGGGGGGAGGCGAAAACATTTTGATTAAAATTCAACTATGATGATCAGAAATAACTTTTAAACAGTCTGATTAATTATCATTTCATTAATAATTTGGTTGTGAGGTTCACGGACAGACTTCACCGGGCTGCCACTGGTGCAACCATGTTGGTCAAGCTTCCTGTGAACGACCACGACCGTGGATACTGGTTCTTCTCCTATACTGAAAGAGCACCACTCTACTCTATTGTTCTCTCCAGTCTCGTTTTAGCTATGATTTGAAACGAGACGGCTACAAATGTTTAAAGGTCTTTCTTGACAGCAATTTCTAATAGAAATTGATATTTTCACGAAGTCACTTTAAATTGAGATCAAATGTTAATTTCAATGACTAAAACTAGCAACTGTGCATGAAATCTTGTTAGGTTTAAATCTACTTATAAACGGCACCACAATTGTAACCCTTACAATGGTAATATTTGAATTTTGTAAACACTTAATGGCTACGTCTTCAGCCCCAGAAGGTTAATGTAGTTTTATTTAGCCGTTAATTCACTTGGGCTTACAAAACGTTTCGAAACACAACAATGGCGGCTCCCGCGAAAAGCATTCAGGCAAGAGGTATGTAAAGAATAAAACTGCATCGGAGTAACCGGGGAAATACTTTTAGCATTTTTTCCACTCGTGTCTAATTTTTCCATTATCCGAGTCCAGCCACGCTGTGGCCTTTCCGCGGTAAACTGTACCTCAAGTATAACAGTATTCTGATGGGGGAGAAACACAAGCCGTTGATGTTGCAGCGGAGGAGGTGAGAGTGCGAGGGAAAAAGAGGAGAATTCCTTGGGGAGGTTGGAAAATGGAAATAACTGGCCTGCTTTTTATGGAATCGATGTTCTGAGGAGTGTCTGGTTTTAAATACACAAGCGTTTGGTTACAGATTATGCCAATGTATGTGTTACAATAATAGAATGTCGGTATTTATTTGTTTTCAAAGTGGCAAAACTACATATTTATTGTAAAACAAAACAGCACCTAAACCCCCCCCACACAAAACAAAGAACAGCCCCCAAACAAACAAACAAACAAACAAACAAACACCCCAACAAACAAACAAACAAACACAAAGAAACAATAATATTATTTTTTGATTTGTATGTAACAGAGATGAGATTTGCCGAAAGTGAAAATTCCTGAAAATGCTTGCCGGCCTGGGTTCCCTCTTATTCTAGATGTTACAATTGATGAGCTTTACAGACTCTGTGCATCACCAGAAATGCAAAACTACATGTCTGGATACAATATGGGTTATTTCTTTCACCCTTTGGAGAATGCTTTACACTCTATAAAGAAAACTGGATGAATCAAGGGCATTTTGGAGAAAACCCTGAAATCAGGAAAAATCCTCAGAAATCACATACCCGATTACGTACAAAAACCTTCAATTCATTCTCGTCAAAAAACGTTTCTCCACGTGATAGTATTTACTAAGTAATTAAACCTCAGCCCCAATACAAAAACCCCATGCAACCCCCAAAACAACAGCCCCTTAAAAAAAAAAAACCTACAATTTCAACCCGTCATTTGTTATAAAAAAAAGATATTATACGTTTTTGATATACTTTTGCTTGACTGTTCACATCTGCGTAGACATATTTCATCTTAAAGTAAAAGCCGTCTGTGTGTTGTCCCGACGGGAGTATGGTTTACAAGGTTGCCGATTGTTGAGATGGACTAGCAAAAGTAGCCAGGGAGAGTGATCTGTCGATTGTTGTTGTTGTTAATAATACTCGTCCGAGTATTGGATGTACAGACATAAAAACCCTGCCAAGGCGTCTTCGTACCTATATGAATAGTTACTACGGCACTCAGTTTGAACTCAAGCATTATCCATGGAGCAGCTTAGCAAGTTTACTTGCTTTGCCCCCCCCCCACCCGCCCCAAGAAATTTAAGAGCGGGACAGCAGTTGTTTTTCTCAATCTCATGTCAATCCGGCTGGTAACCATAGTTGCTATTAAGAAAGAAATGTGTGCTAAAGAAATGTTGGCTAAAGCAGTAGGTGCTTATTCCTTCTGTAGAAATGTAAGCCCTGATACCAGTATTCCAATGGCCTGGGTCCAAATTCAATGAGCTGCTTAAGCACAATAAATAGCAGTTCTACAGAGCCCTGAAAGTGCCATCTGACATGTTGCGATCCTGAGATAACTTACTGCAGGATGATGACATCATACACGTAAGATGACGACATCCTGAGATTATATATTTCCTAAAATAAAGTGTCGACTTCTCGAGATAAATTATCTCGAGATGACGATGTCCGAAACGCAGGATGCCAATTTCCCGAGATAATTCAGAGATGGTAACATCCTGAAAATGTCGATAACCCCAACATAAGATATCTTTCAGGATGTCCACATCTTGCAGTATTAAACTATTAAATTATCTCAGGATCTCAACAAGTTGGATAGCACCAGAGCTCCTCACAGTTTGGTTGACGTTAGTTTAACAGTCTTTTGGTTTGATTAAAGTTTCTTTAAGTGCTCACCAGTTGCAAATGTCATGCTGCTGAACGGAAATGGGTTACCAGGCAAAATATTACTTGTGTTCACTAGTTTACTTCTGTTGTTATATGAGGCCCAATATGAGACTTTGGAACGCTAGGTGGTAGCAGAATTACTATGTAAATTTCCATTGTTCACGTAGGTTTACACATGGGCACATTACCAAGAACGCTGGATTCACCTGGTAAGTTTGCTGCCACCTAGCGTCCCAAAAGTCCCCCCATGGAAACAACTGAATCGACATCGGCTCAGGCCTAGGCTCAGTCAGTTGTTTTGAAGACACGCTTTCGGCACCGGGTTTTCAATCAGAGTCCAATTTCATAGAGCTGTCTTAGCAGAAAGTATTGGTTGGAAGGTTTCTGCTAAACAAAATTTGAGCTGGATATCAGTTAAACATTTTACACGTGACATGGATATTTGGCTGGTAACATTACTCTGGTAAGCATAATATTATGGTGCTAAGCTTCTTATGTACTTAGGCAGCTCTATAAAATTGGGCTTATTTGGACGGAGGCGAAGTCGCAGTCGTAGTTTCTAGACGGGCCATGTTCGACTTAACTGCTTAAATTTGATAATAACTGTTTTTTCGCTTGCAGCTCAGCAAATTAGGGCCATGGTCCCAACTTGGTGTGCAAATAAATAACCGTAAGTGCAAATCAATAAAATATAATAACAGTATGTAGAAACAAAACTGAATGAAATTAGTCCATTATACAATTTTGGACAGTAGGCCTAACCATTTTCTGCCGAGCAAAGATTGTATAAGAAGCAGATATAAAAAACTGACTCTTTTTTAATTAATCAAATAAATTTGGGCTTACCCTATTTCTGTCATACTCCTTCATGTAGGTCTCGAAAAGCTGGGCATTGTTTATCCCTATTCCACAGAAAGTCAGATACGTTTCCAACAGCTGCAAAAATAAAGAGTAATTCTCAATTTATTCAAGAAAGCAGAAATATCGGCAAAGGTGTCACTGTTGCAGTTGACAGGCATTAAGAACTCCAAACCATGAAGTGAATATAAAACTGTCATTATTTCAAATTAAACAAATCTATCAGTTGTTTTGGTTTGTTGTTGCTGCTGCTGCTGTTGTTGTTCCTGTTTTTTTCTCTAACTCATCAATGATCTAGGTTGGATGTGGAAACAAAGTGAATTGAAATTACCATAAAACTACATGTGCCGTTAATAGCACCATTCTGAAGACATGTCCCATAGATCATAACATGTCCGACTGTGTCATTATGGAATTTACATAACAGAGAATCACTTCAAATTATCCGCGACGTTAAAATATTGTCCAGTTTGAAGTAAACATTGTAGGGATGGTACATCTTATTTATTTTTTTGATTTATTTTCAGTTTTAATTAGCCATGGTATAGCCTGTTCAGTATTGCAACTGCTATCCATAAAGGCCCCGACATGTTTACAAGCGTTAAAAAGTAAAATGTTTATACAGTTTAAGAAAAGCCATACATCAAAAACAAGAAACTGAGAGTCAAACCAAAACAACAAGTGTAAAATGTTTAAGAAAAGTAAAAAAGGTCATACACATCGCTATACAATGTACATGAAAAAATAAACATTAACTAACTAAATAAAACTTTATGTGCACTGCATAAACATGCACAACGGGTTACACCATACGCTCCGCAGTTAAAAAGCAAAGTAGAAACATTCGTAACAGTTTAAATAACTTTAAAACAAATTAGAACAAAAGCCATTAACTGTCAAAACGGCTAGATTCGGGGCTAACCAATACACACAGTCAGGTCAGAATTAAAAAACAATAGATATCCAATGGCAGTAAGAAGTCATACTCAACTGTTTTTTGTTGTTGACTTAATTTTAAACCTAGTCTTTCTTCCATTTTAATCTTTTAAAATTAAAAACCGCAAAGCCACTCAAAGGCTCACAAAACTTTAGGGCACAGCCTGATACACTAAACATTCGGCTCGAATGTTTCAATTTTTTCAAAGGGTTGGACGTGTGTGGGCTATGCTGACACACATGCTAGACCATGTAGCGGGTTTTGTACGCTGGGTACGATACATACATTTTCCCAGCCCATAAAAACCCCTCACAACCCAGGAAACTGATCCCACTCTTGTATATAGGCGTAATGGTCCAGTCTAGGATATCAAGGACGTTCGAGTCGCAGTGAGCCTTGCAACTGGGAAAAACAACGAACTACATAACTTGATATAAACAATTGTTAGTGGCCTGACGTTTCGACCCTAACGACAAGACTACAAACATGAACAGGTATACTGATGTAACAAAAGCGGTCAAGTGGAAAAAGATAATAGAGATGACACACAGAGAAAGCAGGAGGCTTAACAGAAAGGAGGGTAACAAAAAGGGGTTAGGGTTGGGGGAAGGGGCTTTGTGTTCCCCACCTCTTGTGGTAAACCAGCCCCTTCCCCCACCCCCAATTTCACATGCCATTTTGTTACTGTATTTCAGAAGGAATTTTTTCTCTGGAGGAGTGCTTTTGGTGTGAACTTTTCAATCAGTGAACTTTCTGATTGAACACAATCAATATTTTTCCTCCGAGTATTTTTTTCCCTGTATGCTGTCTTTAAGTTATTTCACATTTGCTCACAGGTTGTTATTCCCGTCTGTTACATGGATGTGTGAGTCTACAATTCATTAGACCCAGGGTGCACGCCGATTATTCAAGGCAGCATATGATAGTGCGACAGGGTCACTTAACTGTGTAATTGTTGCATGCCCGAATGGTCTTTAGAGCCCACGCGTAAAGCATGAATGGTCATCAGCCATCGTGAATCGTTTCTCTTTGCGCTTGGACACAGGTTTGGGCAAGTGGGCGGGTGTATCTACAATATGGAAAGGTTGTTGGCCCACCCCACAACAACCTCCCACACCACGCATCCACCATAGACTACGTACAGAGGTGCACTGGACAATATAGGACAAGGGGATATACCGACGATGGCAACACCCATTGAAATTGTGGTACGTCACCCACAAACTATGTCACATCTTCTACGATGCCCAGCCCTTGAGGAGCAGTCTTTAACCTGATGGTAGCAAACGGGAAGGCAGTGAGCTGTGCCGAATCCTGGCCAAACATTTGAAGATGCTGGACACGAATGAAGAACCCCGATCCACCCAAATCCCGTGCGACCCTTCACACCCAGCCATTTCCCAAATCTGTCCAGACCAGCCCATACGGCCCACTTGCCCCACACCGCACCCACTGTTGTCTCACCTTCTAGTGTAATGAAAACCACCGCATGTTCCATCAACACCCTATCATACATTACACCACACCCCACTTTATCCCATTCCCAACCCATGCCCTTTCAGCTCACACAGCCCCGCACTTGAACTGTGCAGAAGTACCCACTGCCTTTCTCAGCCCACCCCTTACTGTGTGTTCAACGTTTTGAGAACCAAACCACGTGCGTTCAGCTCAAACCTCATGCATTCTTACAGACTAATCATCTCGGTCACTGGACCGACAAGACTTGACCTGTGATGCTTGTTTGGCAATCACATTTAGTCCCAGTCGTGTTTTCTCTGCGGTGCAGATGACAACAATCCATGCAGTCGTGTCGGGCATTTCTAAAAAGTCCTCTTTCAGAGTAAAGCATTTGATTTTTTTTTTTTTTTTTTTAATGCGGCAGTAAGGCCATACCCAAATCGACGTTCATCCAGATGAAACTAGTCGGAGCTGGTTTATCCAAGGTTTTTCACGTAATTGTCTACGTGACTTGAAAACCCACAATTTGAAAGCTGTTAAGCAAGGACGTACGGGCTAGACGTCAGGCACCCATTTATGACGAACTCTCCATTCGTCAAAGTAATTATAAACATAATTTGGGTAGCGAACAACGATGACGTGGTAGTACTGTGACACTTTGAACTCCACTTCGTTCCAACTCCTTGTATTTTCTTCCTCCATGCTGTGACCTTTATAGCACCACTGACATGTTCTTCGGCCTCAAATGAGATCAACTTCAAACACACTGCTTCTCAGCCAGATTTACCCGGTTTAAAATCAGACCCCGAATAGCCCATATGCATGACCCAATGCGCATGATCGGTGCTCAAAGTGCTCAAAGGATTCTGGGTGAAATCCGAGTTCAAGCAACACCGTAAAACTGTATTCAGTTACCCAAATGCACTGCGGTTTATTTGTAAGATGGCGCTTGTGCATAATGGGCTATTGTTATAATTCAGAGTCTAAATTCCGGTGGCAGCCTTTATTTTATGAGACGGTGTTACACATCATTTAAGTGAGCAAAGACTGCTGTTGTATCTGCCAGTATCCAAGAGCCATGTCAACCCAGAACTCAAACCCGCCACATGTGAAATCAGCCGCTGACATCAAAACTGCTCAGACTCTTCTTTACAACATCAACTTTTAATTAGGGGAGCTTGCATGCACAAGGGACTGAAAGCTTACGGCCAAGCGGCGGCTATTTGAACGTGGTAAGACAAGGCAAGCTGTGAGATACAATTTGAGTCTGAATGTCTTAAGTTATTAATTTTCCGATCGTACGCGCGCCGAGTGAATAAATTATCTGGGCACCGCGGCTGCTGCGATTTACAACAGTGCGATGTCATGCACGGAGTGACTGACTGGCTTTAGGCCTCAGCCAGGAAGCATTACCATGCTGCAACCTTGTCGTGCCTCGGACTTATTCCAATAGAACCATAACGAATGATCCATAAGGAATTGGCACTATACCAAAAAGGGAGCAGACTATTTTATTGCCACTCTCGGTGTTGAAGGGAAAACGAACACAAGGATAAACAGCACTGAGTTCCACGCTTGGGTTCCATATAATTTTAGTGTATAAATTAAAACAAGGCTGCCCGCCGCCAGTTACCTGTTGCTTTGCTTTATGTACGGGGTTGTTCGTTACTCAAAATAAGACAAAATAATAGTGGACTAACCTTTTCATCGTGTTCCGTGAACCTTGAACCAGAAACTTTATTCGTCACCTGACACACACCGATGATGTCATCTTCGCTGTTTCTTATTGGTAGACACATGACGGACCGAACTTGAAGACCAATCAGCGTCTCTGCTTCTTTGAGATACGAAAGCTGTGGAAGAAAACGAGTGGAAGGTGTAGACATTTAATTTTAATGGTCCTTTTGTGTATGTACTGAATTTAGATTCAATGAAACTCTTTATGAATATAGAAAGGATTTGGTATATGGCAGTTTCCAAATACCAAATACTTTACAAAATAGTTTTCTAAACAAAGTCTGCTTTATATTATTATGTTAACACGTCATGAGTACAGGGCTTTACACCCAGCCCCTGTAATAAAAACAAAAACAATATTAACAACAACAAACAATAAACAACAGAAAAAAACCAAAGCAACAAACAACAAACACTTAAATAAAAACAAAACAAAACAAAACAACAAACAGTTAAACATTGAAACAGCAAACAATGAAAACAACAAACAACAAACAAACAACAAGCAACATCAAAAACAGAAGCAGCAAAATACAATAACAACAGGTTATTTCAACAACAAAGCAACAAGCAAAGACAACACGGGAAAAAACCGTTCGTGCGTATTCGATCATTTTCGGGACATTGCGTGAACCTGTGACGGAAACAAAATTGCGCACTGAAATGTTTAAAATGCGCGCGTCTTACACTGTCCAAACAAGTATATTCCGTTGTCCTTGTCAAGCCGTAGGCGTATTGTAGTATATTTTTCATCTCTGTCTAGCATCAGTTAATATGTACTTTTTTTAGTAAGCAATTTCTGATAAAAACAAAATACTTCGATTAAAAACATCACGAGACTACCAATGGATAACATGAGTGAGAATTGTTGTTCTAATCTCCATCCAATGAGAAAAGTTTAACCTTACGGTTATATTGAAGTGTTCTGATCTTCATATCAGCTTTGTAGTTTGTGTATGAGGCACGCTTCAAGGCGTGTTCACAGCTAGTGCGTGAGGTAACAGAGATAACTACATGTATTTGTTTACCACGCTTGAAGTAAGAGCCGAGGTGTGATTAAAAAAAAAAAAAAAAAAAAAATTGCTGAATCTTGTATGCTGCGTAATTAGGTCGTAATGCGTCGTTAATTTGATTTAAACGCGAGGACCTTACTCTGACACTGTTGAGTTTTATTGAAGACTTTCTTGTAATAAAACAAAGGGAACCGCAAAAAACAAATACAGCAGCCGCCACTAACAATTTAAATACCCCCAAACACAATCATCACCAATTCTCTTTATTAGTACCTGTACGAGCAAAACAAGCCAGTGTATGATCACCGATTTATTGTTATTTTAACTTATGAAAAAGGGACCACCTGTTGTGATACAACAAATCTTACAGATTGGTTTGTTGTGTTTATTGAAAACATTGGTTTATTCTTCTTTAAAAATGATGTCATAGTGCAGATAGGCCTATATCTGCATTTTTTAGTTAAACATTTATTAATAGTTCATTATATGAAAACAAAAATATAAGAATAAAATAAAGTAAAAACAACCGAAGAAAATTTCCGATGATTTTTTTGAATGAGGAAACTACGGAGAGCACAAAACTTCGTGCAGTGTTTTCCATTTCTCCTTTCTACGGGATCTAAACGGGAGGAAGAACCAGATGAAATCAGCTGATCGGACAAGAAAGTTGTGCTCCGGTCTTTATTGAGGTCTAATAGATTAAAATGGCCTTCTATTGAGCAACTTCACCGATTAAACAATCAAGCAGATGGCTCTGCTTTCGGTTAAGTCGTTTTTATGATTAGTGTTCAACTGTTTTTGAGCATAATGAATCTGCCCCCAGGAAAAGTCAATATAAATGCAAATCGCAGTCGGTCTGGTAGCCTGTCTTCTTTTGTTTTGTGTGTATCGATGCATGTACATCTATAAAGGTTAAACACTAATTGCACTTGTTGAATGTTCACCCTAGGGGGACCTGTCTGAGGCTTCTGTATTTGCCCAAAGCCCAATAAGATTAGCACTGATTGTAAACCAACGGAAAACAAAGAAGAAACAATGAGAATCATCTGTAACTTTCATTGCTCAAAAGTATAATAGGCCTTGAAACTCATGTCACCCATGCCCCTTGGTTTTGCTATGGGTTACCTTTGTTTTTGCCATGAATTTCCCTTTGCTTTAACCCCGATGGGTACTCAGCAAGGGTTTACCGATTTATCTTTGCCGTAGGCTGCCCTAACTTTTCCAGTGGGTTCTTCTATATTAGCTTGTGCGAGGGGTTCCCTTTTGTTTTGTTGTCATGATCGTCCCCTGATTTCACCCTGGGTACATCCGACAGTAAGGGGTACCAGATTAACCATTTGCCTTTGCCGTAGGTTGCCTTCACTTTTTAGTGACTTCTTCTATAGCGATGGGTTCCCTTTGCTTTTTGCCGTGATTGTATTTCACCCCAGGTGCACCCGACAGCAAGGGTGGTACCCATGCGGATGTACACATTTAGATTTCTCTTGCTTTTGGCGTTGGTAACCTGTAACATTAATGTTTTTTATAGAAGTGATCTGTAAATGTGGAAAATTTATGTGCCATTTCGCAAAGCAAGTTCAAGGCCTAAGATTGTGTACTGATGCAGTCGCTACGCACAGCATCACATTTAAATTCCAAACTGCTTGGATTATGCGAATAGCCGACACCATCAGCTGTTTTCCATGTCTCGTTAATGAGGCAAACAAGGGAAAGAGAGATTGCTGTTTGGTTTGACTCTGCGGTTGAATGTATAATCAGTCGATGGTTCAAGCTGTCGCAAAAACAACCTGTTTCATTTATTATATAGATTGGAATACTATAGTAGGCCTACACTAAAATTACTAAAAAACCAAGTGAACTGTAATGGTGACGCCTGACATAGCATTATGTACAATTTCTCAAAAAAACCTGGCATAGGCCTTTGTTTGTTTTTTGCTTCAATGTTCTATACCCGGTATTTATTTATAGAATTATATGGTTTTACAAAAATATATATAACTAAATCGAGCATCACCGTAGGCCTATTGAGAGATATTTACGAAAACACATTCAAAATTATGAAATGTTAACAAGTGTTTTTGCCATGTGAGACCGACTAAATCTAAAAACGGCAAAATGTGTGACGAATTTCTTTAAACTTTCGAAATTATGAATAAGATAGTATGAAATAATTGAAGTACCACTCTTAAAAATGTATTACTAATATCTAGAGGACTGATGAATTCCAACTTAAAAGATGTACAAAACAGCCAATATATGAGCAATTTACTTGATAAAAGTCAGTCGTGGGTTGTGTAGGATAACCGCAGGGCCTATACACACTGCGGGAATTCACTCCAACTCGACCGGTATGTTCATGTGCAAAGTGGAAACGGGTATCAATACTGGCATTTGCCATTCGGTTCGCTACACTTTAATCTTGCTTTTAAATTTGATTTTGTCAAACAGACAGGTGGTATGGAGCACATTGCACTCCACAATCAAGATTTTAGATCGATGTATATAGAGAGACAACCACTGCTTTGTACCACTCAGAAAAAATCTATATTTAATTCTACTGCGTTTTTGTACACTAAAACGATCAATTGATTAACCTTTTTTGAAAGTTTATCTTTAATCGAATAGAATTAAATAGTGATTTGATTAGTTTTTGGATCATTAATTCAGGATCGCAAACCCCAAGAAAAACAACATAATTCGTTTGATGTTGTTTAAAGGTTCTGAAGTGTTTTTATAAAACAACCCCCACAACTTAAGGTTTATCAGTTATTGTCACACCCCCATGGTCGATAAGAGGAAATTGTCACAACCCCGCAAGCCTTAAATTTCTTTCTTTGAAGCGTAGTTTTGTTACCGACGTCTTTATTTTCTTTTGGGAGAAGATGATGCAATGAACTATTCTTTGAGTTTGAGTTTGAGTTTGAGTTGTGATCAGACACACACACACGTGTGTAAACACCGGCAATCGTGGACCCTCCTTTGTTCAACCCTTTGTGATATGAACCGTGCCACAATGTTTTCCTTTGTACAAAACAACAAAGGGAAAACAAAAGTTCTCGACATGGAAATTCTTAAGACTGGGTGCTCCACAAGGAAATTTGTGTACAAAGTATATGGAAACTGTTAAGTGCAGGGACAGAGGAAACAAAAGAACGCTCCACAAGGATGCATTTTTAAAGTATGTGTGCACACAAGTGTGTAAACACCTGCAAGTGGGACCGCCTATTGTCCATCTTTTGTCTGTACTTTTTGGCGAAAGCTCCTATTGGTTTTGTACACACTCTCCAACTAAGGACCTTCACCCAACCGGGACCATATTGTCCCCTTTTGTTATATAAGTCTCCGGTTGCAAACACTCTGTGGACAATCCGTTATGTTCACTTCAGAACCATATTCTTCAACACTGCTTAAGCGTTACTTACGTTTAAGTGTTACATACGTAGAGTGTACCTCAGAACAACAGAAGTCCACAGTGTGGAGAATTGAAACGTTATTTCGACTTACACATGTCCACCCAGTGTTTTTTTTTACAGTTTAGAAGAAGATGTTTTTTAAAATAAGTGCACAGAACAAATGAATATCCACAGAGTGTATGCAACCGAGAGCTTTTAGAAACGGGAATAATAGAACAACAATAGCACGACCCCAAAAACCCGATCCGTGAGGTTGTGTGTATGTGGACGTGTACAGTCCACACAAGTCCCTGAAATGTGGACCTCTTTTGTTCTCAGGTCCACACTTCGTACGTATAACACTTAAACACATGTTCTGTTATAGTTGAAGGAGATCAAATAATTAAAGTAACAGAAGTGCCGCAGCTTGGGCGCGGTTTCGGGACCAAAGTTTTCTAACTCTGAAGACTATAGTACGACGTTTTTGTGACAGAAATACTTATTAACTATACTTTTTTCTCATAATATATACTTTTTTCTCATGTCGGGCCTAAAAAAGGAAACGGCGGTCACGACTTTAATCATTGGATGGTAAGTATAAAAAATAATTTTTATCTTTTTCTATACATCGTTAATCAACTCAATTTGATCATTTGCTGAATGTCAAAAGTCTGGTAAAAACGCGGCCTTATATAGGACCTTTTTTGCCGAGAATTAATACATAAATACATTATAAGCCCCCTGCCACAATGAATCCGTTTTGGCGCGAAAGGTCCATCACGGCAAATCCAATAAGAAGCCACTTATAAGGGCGACGTCAAGCTGTCCTATCTTAAATTTGCGTCCATTTAAGTGCGTCGTCAATGAGTTACACTGGACACTTGTTGTTATCCCTGGGAACGAAATCACACACCCCGCGCACTCCACTGATAATGAATAATCACTCTGCCGTATAGGTGCTGTCTGAACCCCATGTCACACGGGGCAATTTTACAGGCAACCAGTTCAAGGCAGTCTCCTATATTTTAAAAAGAACATTCATTTACATTTCAGTTTTCACACTATGTTCCGTGGGATAAAGAGTTGCTGCTAACAACAGTGCCTCTTGTGCTGTCGAAGTGTTCGTCGTGCGTGCAGTTGGTTGCCTCCAAGTTGCCAAAACAATTGGCCTTGTGTGACCTAGCCTAAAAATTTGACAGCCCCCCGCAAAAAATTAGAGAGAAATCGCATTAAAAAAAATGAGCCTACAGTGACAATATTAACACATACCCATACTTTGATTGTGTTACTTTCATAAGCAACTGCATAATATTTAAGTGATATTTGCACCCCCAAGTGTTTGGGTGGCCA
Organism: Pisaster ochraceus; assembly: GCA_010994315.2. Classification (NCBI taxonomy): domain Eukaryota; kingdom Metazoa; phylum Echinodermata; class Asteroidea; order Forcipulatida; family Asteriidae; genus Pisaster; species Pisaster ochraceus. Next base: position 10,852,515 of record CM021534.1, read on the forward strand.
CAGAAAGTTTTGCACTTTTCTTCACGGATTTATACATAATATTCCATGGTTGCGAAAAGTGCGAACCCATACTGTGTGAAATAGTGTATTATAACAGTGTCAGTGCGCTTTTGTGTAAGTAAGATGGACGACAAGTTGATTAGATGAAATGAAAAAAAAAAGATTTTTTTTGTTTCTGATATATGCAAACAAACAAACAAACACCCCAACACCCCGACCAACAAACAAACCAACAAACAAACAAACCAACAAATAAATAAACAAACAAACGAACACAAACAAATAAACAAACAAACAAAAAAACAAACCAGACAAAGAAACAAACACCATACACCCACCATCTTCTTTAAACTTAAACCCCCTACATACATATTTGCTTAATTTACTACAAACTTATGAATCAATTCAAAATGGGGTGTTAAAATGTTCCCCATGGGTAATGTCACATGTAGATACCGAACAAACAAATACTCAAAATGTCGACTAAAGGGTGTTAAAATAACACTAACATCTGCAAACACAATAACAGCGGTGTTATTTTAACGCCCCTTGATAATAGTTATGATTCTTTCTTGGGTATTTATATGTGACAACACCCATGCATGGTGTCAATTTTAACACCATAGTTTTTGCAGTGTATAAATGTACAACGTTTACCATGATTTGGGAGCATACCACCCAAGCATGGGTGTCACCTATCATGTAACCGAGATGCCTAACCCTGAAGGTTGTCAATTTGTAATGAAAAATGAATGACAAAGAAATAATAAAATGACTTGATATAAATTGCTCCTTTTTATACGCACACACTTTCGCGGACATAGTCTGTATTTGGGATACATCGAACCACAACCAGCTTTGAGTACATGTACTTTCGACTTAGGGTTACATTAACGAATTTGAATATTACTATTTAAAACATTCTTTTATTTTATCAGTTAATTCTAAAATAAACAATGTCTGCTTACATTTCCTACTCAATAAAATACTCAAATAAAATAACTAAAAAAGCGAAAAATAAAATAAAATACTGTACCAATGGTTAAATTTAATAGATTGGTTTAATTTGTTTTTTTCCTAATTACTAATTACAAAGCCAAACCCCTAAACCCCAAAACAACAAAAAAGCGAAACCCCCAACCCCCAAAAAACGAAACCCCAAAACCCCAAACAAACACCCCAACAAACAAACAGCAACAACGTTCCATAAGTGTTAAATAGATGACGCTGTTGATAAGGATACATGTACAATGCTGAAAAATACTAAGTTAACAAAATATGGGCTTACATCTAATTATAAATACATCAAAACGCAAGGGACAATGCCACTTTAACGAAATAACATCGGCGTTTATTACAGTAAGGACACCGATCTATAAAAAGATCTTGATCAAAATCGCGAGGAAAAAATCCGTTTAAAATGTTGTTGTTTAACGTCTATGACGCAAGACATCAAACCAATTACCGCATACAGAAAGACGAGGACAGAACGTACCCGAGGGAGTTAGGTCACAACAGGAAAAACATCTTGAATATTCTTAGATCACTCCGAGGTCTTCCTCCACCTTCTTAAGCTCATTGTATCTATCTCGCTGAGTTTCTCCTCTTTGACAAAAACACCGTGGATCAGACACTTTGAAGAATGGTCTGCGTTGTGGTTATGATAACTAGTGTGGAGTGGGAAGGGGGGGGGGGGCACCGCATTGCTACTGGTAATACTATTATATTTTCATTATGTCTTTTGAACTGCCCTCATTTAAGGATAGGGTCATAGATTTGATTCGTCAACATAATGCTGATTCATAGGCAACATTATAAAGAAAGATACAATAAAAACCAAATGTGAAAGTTTCAGCTGATTACACTGCCTACTTGCTGAGAAAGCAGCAAAAATTTGTCTTGGTATTTTTTTAACGAGAACATCGAATCCATCCACATTTATAAACGAGTTGGCAGCGGGTACCAGCCGCATCTCTGACCGCAACATTCGCGAACGGACACCAACCCTCAGACATCTAAGAAACGATTTATGTATGCTTCGTTTCTCAGGTTCAAAATGTTCTCAGATTCAAAGGAGAAAAAGTATCCCAACCAAGTTACTTCAAATGGAATCCTTTACAATCAACAGCTGCAGTGCTCACCAAAGGTTTTTATGGTCATAAATGTTTTGAGTGTTTACCAATTTATGACAATGCTTTTAAGTGAGAGATAGAGAGAGTGTGAAAAATCCCATCTCTTTGAAAAGCGTGTAGCTATCTCATTGGCTCAATAGTAATCTTTCAAAAATATGTGTTTACGCGGTAGCGCCTAGGCCTTCCCAACAACATACTGGTGATCCTAAGCCAACGAAAACTCACACCTATGGAAACCAAGGCCCAAGGTTCTTTCCAAAGGAAAGAACTTTGCCCTCATACCCCTCGCATGATTCCCTTCAAATATTTCGTCAAGTCACCGGACCAGCACTAAAGCATGCGGACAATACAGCTGCTAATGAAGTCCACATACAATTCCTGCAAACTCTCAAGAACGTCTAGCAACCGAGTCCCAATACAAGCAAGCAAGAAAACGACGCCACCCAAGCTCTCTATCGTGACAAGTCCTTCCACTTCACGTCAGCCGACAAGGGTAATGCCACTGTGGTCATAGAATATGACCACAAGGTGACTGACATCCTTAACGTACAGGCATGTGTTAAGAAACTCCATCCCGGCCATCAAACGCAAGATATACCAACCACCTCTGGTCTCTCCACCAGTCTCAAGCCATCAACACATCCACGTACCGGCATCCTCCTGCCCACGTTTCTTCGGTCAGCCCCAGACTCACAAGCCCGATGTTCCTCTCCGCCCTAAAGTGGCCTCTATGAGTTAACCAACCTACAACATAGTCGGAAAGCTCTCCGAGGTCCCATTCACTGGTAGGCCTGCATGACCCCGCACCACATCACCATCTCAAGCCACTTCGTCAATATCATCAAGGACCTCCAACTCCTTCAATCTGACATTGTGGTCAGTTTTGAGTTAGGCTCTTAGTCTTCACTATTTTACCAACCAAAGAAGCATCACCCTAGAACGTCCCCCAGCAAACCCTGCCATCACAGACCACACAAGCCTCACTCCTGAACAAGTCCACGACCAACTCCCGACTTGTGTTTCGTCATCCCGCTTCAGGTGAAGAGACCAGTTCTTTGAGCAAACTTCTGGGGCCGCAGGAGCTCTCCTCTATCCTTGGTCCAAGCAGATTTGTTCATTGAAGAGCTTGAACTGGACACCTTCGAGAAAACCGATCTTCACGCAAACTCTGGCTCCGCTACGTTGACGACACTTTTGTGTTTGGCCTCACGGCAAACGGCACTTCAAAATTTTTTCCTGCTCTTGAACAAGCACCATCCAACCATCAACCTCAGCATGGAGCAGAAGGACAACACCATCTCATTTCTAGATGTTCAAGCTCCACACAGAGCAGATGACACCTTCGTCCACTCAGTACACCACAAGCCCACACACACAGATCGGTATCTACACACCTCTTCAGTCCATCACCCACGCCTCTTGTCTCCTGTCCACAACATATTGGTTCGCCGTGCTTTCAGAATCTGTGACCAACACAGCTTGAAGCAGACATCGCTACGACTCAACAGATACAATAACTTCAGCTTCAACCAACCCAAGCCATGCCTCCCACCAGAAGAACGACCACAGTTCAAGTCCACCATCAGCCTCCAAGCTCAAGCACATCTTAAACCAAGCTCCAGTCAAGACGAGACGTCCCATCAAGATTCATCAAGCATCACTTTTTCTTTTTACCTTAGGCTGAAAAAGCCGCGCAAAACAGTGCATTTTCGACTTTTTTGATTGCTAAAACCATGATTTTAAATGTCAACTAACTATTAACCGGTACCTACGATGTCTACCCGGTCATAAAAAGGTAATACCAACATATCAAGAGCACCTTAGAGCCCTCAATTTAGTGTTTCCATAAAGGACACAATTCTAACGCCTAGGATTCCAACCCATACCCGATGTCTCTATCACCAGAACTTGATGCGCAAGACCGATCGGCCACCACACGCTCCTAAAGAGCGGTATACGCTACTCTCGGAGCTTTGCTGCTTATGTATAAAACACATGTAAAAGATACACGTTGTTTAATAAGAGTATGGGGACACCAACATTGATGACATTGTAACAAATTAGGAATCTGAAGCGATTCCTGGTTCATGACATGCCCGCAGATGTACTCCACCAGGAAACCAAGGAATATAACTTCTAACTATACGGTATCTCATTTATTGAAAGCAAAAAAATGCATTCGGAAAAGAAACAAAGTAGAATATGAATCGTGGTGCAATACAAAAAAATGCATCAGTGGACAACCCATGACTGTCACTCAGCATAGTGAGGATGATTGGACTGAATTTACATCCAGAAGTTTGTGGCATGAACGGGGACAGACTGAAAGCATCCGCTCAAGTCCCTTGAGTCGCTTTTTGCCATAAAAAAACCCCCAAAACACTTAATGATTCATAACAGAAAAAAAAATAATAAAGTTTAAAATAAATGTTATTAAGTGTTATTATCATCTCTCGCATATGGCTGACTCTGTTCAAATGTTAATTATCTTGTCCCATTCTGGGAAACTCCTTGCTCATCAGTCACGGGCTCTTCTGATGTCATGATATGCCGCATTCAAGGCAAGCCGCAGTCCAAATAATGCGGCATCCATTTCAAATATGTTACCGAGTAGCTAAATAGACGGCTCCATATTGCACAGAGGTGTTTGGCAAATCACATCAGGGATGACGGGGACGTTTAGGGTCATCTGTGGTGGTATATTACCTTGCCTTTAGGGTCTTTGGACTCATATCCGAATCCCACCTCTGACCAGAGCCTCGTGTATCAATTAAGTTTTCAGTCCCTACACGATTCCCCGACTCCCATTCCCAAATCCCTGTTCGAGTCCCACGTAGGATCGCTTGATTGTAGTCTGTACAAAAGTGGGCGATCCTCATTTGGTTTTTTTCTTCCCCTTAAACTAAAAATGTCTTCATTATTTTCTCCTAAAATGTTGGCCCCGAAGGGTTAAGAATGTTTGTCGCTTTTGGGGATCTCTTGGCATAATAACTAAAACAACTCCAGATTATTTTGCCACTGCATACTGAGTGAGCTTGCCAAAACTACTTTATATACGTTACAAAGCCTAGGCCTATGAGATCAACATACGATACGTAGGTTTGTGTAAAGGGAGCCGAAACTTAAAAACGGCAGCTTCAATTAGAAAGCAGCTTAAGGTAAACTTCACAAGATCAAACTCAAGTTGTCCGCGCCTTTAGAGGATTTGCGAGAGGCTAATACGAACGAATGTATTAATAACGTTGAGGTTCTTTGATTTAAAGAAGTGATCCCATAGTGCTTAGCCGTTTGGAATGCAGCCGGGGAAAAACTACTTCAACTTATTATTATTAATTAGGTATAAATTCAATGAATGTTTGTGCGGCAAAAACGTGAAGTATGTACATGTATTCCAACCCTGTACCTTAATGTTACTTTAGTTTTATTTCCACGTAAAGGGTTGGAGCTACATGCTTGGGCTAAAATGTATGTATGTACGGGCTTGGCACTCCATTATAAATACAATGTTGGGGCTACATTTATGTAGAGGGTTGGCACTCCATTTATAAGTACAATGTTGGGGCTACATTTATGTAGAGGGTTGGCACACCATTTATAAGTACAATGTTGGGGCTACATTTATGTAGAGGGTTGGGGCTACAGTTTTGTTCAGGGTTGGGACTACATTTAGGTGCATAGTCGAGGCTACATTTATGTACATGGCCAGGGCTACATTTACGTGCAAGGTTTGGGCTACATTTAGGTACAAACTGGGGCTCCTTTTACAATGAGCCTACTAAAGACAGTGCAGAGGCTACATTTATGTACATGGCCGGGGCTACCTTTACGTGCAAGGCTTGGGCTACATTATGAAACATAGGCAGGGCAACATTTAGAATGGAGCTACAGCAGATGCTACATTAGGTACATGGCTGGGGCAACAATTAGGTAGGGGCTACATTTAGGTGCAGCACAGATGACTTTGTACCACATGTTTCGTCATGTGTAGTTTGTAGTTAAAAAATTATGCATTGCTGCATCTCAACTTCTCACGAATAACGAATAGCTTAAAAAAAATCGGAAGCAGATTGAATATTCATGAATTTCTTTAGCCAAACAGAAAGAGCTTAATTGCTAAAACAAACAAAACATTGTCAACTTCCTTACATATAACTTGCAATTATATTGCTGTAAACCGGCACCGCCTGATTTTACAGATATTACACCAGCATCACCAAACAGTGTCTGCCGTAGAATATTGACTAAGGCCATTAATTGAGACAGGAAGTACAATTTGACAAAAAAGGTACATGTAAAAGTGCCACAAAGAAGCTTTCTGTGTAAACTTGGACCATCACCGGATGCGCCAGTGTGTTGCTGCACGATATTGAAGGGGTATGTATCCGTCAAATTGACGGCACAATGTCGCCATCGTCCGGGTGCTGCTTAATCATACCTGACTTATGTCAGACTCTATTAAACGCTGATTTATTGAAAAATTCTGTAATGTCATTTAAAGTCATTAATATTACACCACAACACAAAAGTTCGAATATCTCACCGAAATGGCTGTTGTAAGTTATGGTAAAAATTGAATGCAGAGCATAAGCGGCGGAAGGCAAAAACTGCTTACAAACGCAGTCCACTTGTCCTCCCATTGAATCAACAATTGAATCAAGCAGTACTAGAAAAAAATCTGAAAGATCAGAGTATACGGGGGTCAGAGTTGACTTGGATCTGGCTCCCGGGGGCAAGACCCATGTATCCGGGTCAACACTGACCAACAATCCAGGTTGTTTTGACTTGAATTCCAAGTCAATATGACCCAAAACGGACTATGGCGACCCTTGTTTACAGGTGTGCTCATGCTGCGAGCTTACGGTGATTAAGTTCACTTATAAAGCATCCTTGGTTTAATTACCAAATGCATAATAATAATAATTAAGGTAAGGTTTACAAAGTGATGCAGCGCAATGTGCAGACAACTACACCAGAAACACTGGGGTGAACCTCTTACGTTACGCAACACACGGGACCCTACAGTGCTTTAAGTCCCATTAGAAGGACGAAGCAATTATGGTTAAGTGTCTTGCTCAAGGAAGGAAGTGCCGCGACCGGGGCCCGAGCTATATACACACCGTCGCGACAACATCAGAGGATGAGTCCAGCGCGATAGACCGCTCGGCCACGACATTTCGTGTACAGATCCAGATCAATTTCGAAAGTGGTATAATTTTACGGACTTGTCTGTAAAATGACTTTTGATTATTAGGCAAAGGCTTGGATGACTATGACCGTCTGCCAAAACTTCAAATCCATTTGTAGCCTCGCTTATGAATATTCATAAGACGTACAACAATTTAATCATTATCAGGTTCTGCTCTTCATCTAACCGAATATGAATAAATAAATAAACAAAATACATTCAGCGCCTAAGACATTCATCCAAACATCATCGTCGCTCCTCCTAAATTCCAAACTATTAATAAGTGCACAGTTGTATACTCTTAGGGGGCGAGGTTGATTTTCTCATCCTCTTTATCAAACGCCGTTTCTCCACCACTAACTGCTTGTGAGTACCTCAAAAGAAAAAAGAACAAAAAAGGTCACAGTAAATCAAAATCTGGAGGAGACGATAAGAGGCACATCAAACATTAAATGTATTGTGCCGTATGGGGTTGGGGGATTGAGGCAAGTCAGACGGGCAGACAAGCTCTTCCCGGACAAAGTGTTCCTTGGAGAATAACAAAGATGTTTATTATTAGGCAATAAATCTCCTCGGTTGATTGGATTAAATTTGTATTATTAACACGGAGTCTGGCGGCGTTAAAGCCCAGTCTGCCGTAAAACTGCTGTGTATATAGGCCTCGACATCAACGACTGTGTTGCCTCGCACACAGAACAGATATCACTCACTGTTTAGCTGAGCAGAATAACTAAGTTTCATTTGATGGAACTGAAAACCCTATCCACATTTGCAAGCTCCAGTCTGAAGTGGGAATTGAACCAGGGTCCACAGAGGTGAAAGGCAGGGAAAGAAACCACCGAGCCAACCTGATCCGCAAATTCGATGGTTTGCAAAACAATTCGATGCTATTGCAAGGTAAAAGAAAATAACATAAGACAACGTGTTTGGAAAAAGGTCACAAAAGCTGGGAGCTACGGCAAACCGATTACATTCACTGCGTTTTGCACTTTTCAATGACATTTCGTAGATTTGATAAATTCTTTAGAAACACGGTTGAACGATTACACCGATTCTAAAAAAGCCCCCCAAAAACCAAAACCCCCCAAACAACAACAAATCCACGATGCTTCATTGCTTTACCCATCTCTTCTTGTAATGGCTAACGCAATAGCTAGATGTCCAGCTTCAGATGCTTCAGCAAGTTCTCAGAGACTCTGTTGATAATAGGTGAAGCTCCTCAACTCAGTCTCCGCCTCAAGACTTGGTAGGCTGCATGGGGACAGAGTTGAGTGTTGTGTTTCATTATGGGGTGCGTTCGGTTAGCTTCCCCTTGTTGACCTACTTCTGAGCCCAGTGCGGTCGAGTAGCTTTGACGTCATTGTTGTGGCTCAACCGGGTTTGATTCAAGTAACCTGCTTGAGAAGCGGGTTACTTGGGACTGACCCTGGTTCATGACGTCACGACGAAAAAAATCTCAATCTCAATTTTGTTTATTCAGCGGGACACTTTCAGAAAGTTTGACACACATTTTCACACCCAAACAGCGACTTAGTGAGCAATAAGTATATACTTGTATTCGTTGATGCGTACTTTTGTATCAACGGGGTAATTGAAAAAAGTTAACGTTGCAGTTTTACCATGAAAGTAACTATTTTACGATCTTTTCGTGAATCCAAGAAAACGTTTCGGACATAACACATACAATGAAAACAGTTCTGGTCGACTGTCCCAAAATGCATTGGTTCTGAACGCTATGGAAAGTTGGCGTTCCGCTAGCTCACGTCAAGGCCTCACACGGATGAGCACACCCGGGTTGACCCGGGTGAGCTAATCAAAGGAGCCCACTGAGTGTGAACAGTTACAAGCTGGCAAGTCCACTATCTCCCACTTATAAACAAGGTGAGCACATGACCAGGCCGTATTCAGTTCAGGGCACACCATCACTTTTGGGAGCCGGGTTGTTTAATGGTGGGTTCCAAGACACTCAAATCGTCTGGGTCAGAAATGACCCGGATCTGGATCAGGGTCCCGTGGGGCCTGACCCATGTCTGGGTCAGTATGACACGGCATCCATGTCTTAATGATCCGGACGGGTCAAAATGACGCAGAATCTAGTTTAAACAATTTTTTTAAAAACGATTTCCGGGTCAGCATGACTCGGAAATTAGTCAGGCCCCCGGGACCCGGAATCTAGTTCAGTTCTGACCCGGGAGTTTTTACGGTGTATAAGATTCTAGTTATGCATGGACACTGCCTCCAACTCTTAACTCTTTATTAAACACAATATTATTGACATAACCAAGACCACTTTAGGAGTCCAAACCAACACATGACAACATTACGAAAACTAGCAAATTTAAACACACAGGAATTGCTGCATGAGTGTTGCGTATAATTATTTTTAGTTGGTGAGTGGGCAGGAATTGACGGGTTGAAAATGATCACAACGCTTGGCAAACTCGGCCAGATCAAAAGTACAAATGTAAGTGTTTTTACCAGGCTACGCCAGCTGCAATTATTTGTAAAGTACAATGAATACAACAGTCTTTTACATATTTATTTGTTGACGATTTGATAGCTTGTTCGACCGCTGTATTTCAAGTTCACTTGAATAAATAAATAACGTTTGTCACTTTCCAAGTCGATAAAACTTATCGCACAAAACTCCAACGCCCAATAGAAAAACAACATTACATATATAACCGCGTAGTAGTATTTTTCCATCTCCCTACAAAATATCAAGTGGCCAAACCGAGGCTGGAAGGGAATGGTCTTGCGCCATCCTGGTCGGAGCAAAATAGTTTGACTAAGTATGTTTAACCGTTCAGGGTCAAACGGTTATGGCCAAAACATCACGGGAAAGTAGTTGAACGAATTGTTTGATATGTAAATACATTTGTAATACAAACATCCAAGTTTTTACAAACATCAAGTTTTTTTTGCAGATCAATTAAATTATTTTTGTTTTTATGTTTTATTAATCTACCCTAGACTAATAAAAACATGAGGAATGTGTACACAAAATGCTGTGACAAAGAAAACTATTTTTGCTGAAATTTTGAGTAGCTCCGTTATAAACCTTCTTATAGAGTTTGGAATTATGTCCTTCCCGTGGGTTCTTCACGACAACTGGATTCTTTAGACATTTCACTGGGTAGCTAATTTTGCAACTCACGGGACGTACTTTAAACCTGTCGCCTGGAGGTAACATGACGTCCTGGGGAAAAGGGTTGTCAATTGATATCAATATCCAACCCCCAAAAGGAGAAACGGTGCAAAAAAGAAAAAGAAAAAAAAGTGTAAATTCTTTTTTACGAAACTCTTTAGGTATTTTAAACTCTTTATCATTATATCTATGACAATGAAACAAAGAAACACTCAAAAGTGACTTGCATTGTAATCCGTTAAGATCCATGTGAGGAGAAAACGATGAAGAAATCTCTGATGTGAGAGCAAAACCTCAACTGGGGGAAATCCACAAAAATCACGTAGGGACTGCACGCCTCTGGTCCGGGATTTAAACCGGAGTCCACGAAAGGCTTGGAAGAAACTAAGCCAACGTGAATGTGTCTAATTTATTTCATTTCAACACAAAACCAACACAATGTAAGAGCAAACGAATTTAATGTCATAATTAAACATTCATGGCTTCGGAATAACACTCATCTTTCCGGAGTAGCCACACTGTCTAGCCAACTCTTTTGCCTGCGGATTGATCGGATCCGAACATCAAACCACCATAACATGTTTTGAGCTCCCCCGACGGGGCTGTGCTTTCCACCCAAGAAGACTGCCCGAAGAACCAAGACCGAGTCCATGACCGTTAAATTGTCCCCATGGCTTGGAATAAGGGCTCAAAACACTTCAAAGTTGTTTGAAAGCTATACATCCAATTTGCTCACTAAAATGTTAGGCTGGTGTGCATCTCCTCATTAGAAAAAGGAGTTTTAGTGTCCAATTGGAGAATTCGGGCAGTCTGTTTGTATATATACGATATTCTTTGAACTTCTGACATATTTCGGTGCTTTTTTGACAATCAAATTCAAAAACAAATATTAGCCTGACAAATTCCGTGGAAACTGCATCTTCAAAGAGTGTACCGAATTTCCAGAAAAAAGGAGTGACAGCAGCAACAACAACAGCAGCAGCAGCAGCAGC
>CM021534.1:10877048-10895966 GCA_010994315.2 Pisaster ochraceus
TAAACTAAATCGAAACCACCAAAAAAATCCAAATGAGTTTTTTGTCGAATTTGTGAGTTATTGTCCCTTCGTGAAAACGGTGACGATTTGTTTTACCGTGTTCAGATCCAAAAACCCGTTCACGAGTGCGCCCTCCAACCCAAAAATAATTACATAGGCATATGCTTTAAGTTTTTATACAGATAATTATGTTAGATCGTTGTATCATTTTAAGAACGACATTTACATATACATTTGGTTTCAACTGTTGTACGTCATGTTCTTAAACAAAAATCCAAACATTCAACTGATTTAGAATGTAAATATACATATTTTTTCAAAGTTACATACACAGACACACACACATTCCTGTTTTTGCATCCCTGTGGAGACATCTTTTGTTCTTTCCTTTGTCCCTGTAGTTAAGAACCTCCCATAGACTTTGTACACAAAATTCCTTGTGGAGCAACCCAGTCTTTAGAATTTCCCTATGGAGACCCTTTGTTTTCCCTTTTCTGTTTTGTGAATATGAAGGCACAAAACCACACACATTGAAATGTTTTAATGTATGATTGGTGTTGGGATGGGCCAACACAGAACCATGCAGTATTGAAACTAGGTGGTCACCTTTCGTGACAACAACGAACAATGGTTGATGTTTTTATCAAGAGTCAGAGAATTTTCAGATAGTGCCTTTAAGATTCGAGCAGACAACCCTCTCACGGCCACCCGTCGCCATCTTATAATTGTAATGTTTTTGTTTTTTAGTGCTCACAGACCCTACACTTTACCTTTAACATTCCAGCAAGCAGCCCTTACGGCTGGCTGCCCGTCACCCCTCTCGTCCGTCGGTGCCGTACCTGGTTTTTCTTGAAGTGGTTGATCTATAAAGCAGGTCGGGTCCCAGCCTCTCTCTCTCTCTCTCTCTGTTCCTTTCCAAGGACCTTGAACGGGAATACAGAAGAGAGGAGACGTGATCAGTATAACTGATGATAATATCTACGACTGTAGTTTAGTCTACAGTTTTATTGTGCACGGGGCTTGTCACTGCGAAGAAATGCACAGATTCTTTTGTAAACCTTGTTTACCGCCGTAGAACTAGGGCCCTTGATACGAGAAGATAATCTGAATTTAAGATTAATTTATTCGAGTAAGTCTCACAATTTGTTTAAAGGAGATAGGAAAACAACATTACAATCAGATTTGACGTCTGAATTCACATTGTTTTGTGTCGAGTTGTACGGAATCACGACCTTAAGACAGACTGGCTTTAAAATACTGTAAGCCGACACAATTGCAAATGCAGTGTGTATTAAAATGTGTGAAACCAGAAGCGGATCCATTGTGGTGGCCAGTGCCTGATTTCCTAGACCTCCGCTGAATGAGTTTATCTGTTTTCATTATGTTATTACATGACTATGAAAGCAAATGTGTTTCCATTATTGTAGCTACATGCACTTATTACGCGACATTCGAGTTTTGCACACAATAATAATTGTTCTAAACATTACACAGTTATTCATATAACCAAGCATGATCTACTCTAAATCAGAACAAATTAAATCAAGTTTTTATTTATAAGCTTCGCCGTTTTCCCCTGGCGTCCCTAACTTGATATCAAGACTATTTTTATTTTATTTTGAAAGCAAACATTCTATCGAGGTGCGAGTTTCCCAAGCGGGTATCCGCCGGGAGGGTTGTGCCGACTGCTCGGTGTTTTCGTAGGCGACACCAAAGCCGGCTACGATGGCAATAATGTTTTGAAATGAAACAGATCAAGTTAAGAGACGAAATGTATATATCCCCGTACAAGGAAACCCATGACTGCATTTATATCCAAACGATGGGCGTTGTAAACCACAAAGTAGCAGGGACGCAAAAAAAGAAGAATAGTACAATTGTTCAGTTTTCAAAACCCGACACAAGCATTTTCTGTCGAGGTAAAAACTATATACATGGATTACATATTTGATAAACAACAATTTGTGTATGTGTATTTTTTTATGATTTATATCCTATTTTATTATTGAGAACTCACTTCCTTATTACCCAAAAAGGAAAATATTAATATAATTGTTCTATCCCCACGCTTCCAACAAAAACACACAAATGGGTTGTCACGAGTAATGGTTCATGTTTTGGCAGGTTGTACGGAACATGGGTGCACTATACACTAAATGGAGAAAAAATCATAAGCCAAGCCTCTAAAATAAAATGTAAACCCACAACTTTTTCTGTAAACCAAAAACTTGAAGGTCATGGCTTGTAGGCTAATCATTGTTGAAAGAAATTGTCTAATATTGTGTACCATGGGTTTGTTGACTTTTAACCTGGTAAATCATGTATCATGCCATAAACCTGGAATGACTTCGTGGACTATAATAATTTACATGGGGAATACGTCTAGGGGAATAAACGTCCCCAAGATTTGAAAGAAACATTTCTTCACTACGGTGCTGTCGTTTTAAAAGGAAAGATACATATTTACGAATTTCAGTTTGGGAAATCAAAACAAGCAAGTACGGTACATGAACAGTCAAGAAATCACAGATACGAAAAAAGAGGGGGAAAAAGAAGAAAGGAATCATATCTTTAAATCCACAAATCCACGCTGAAGTATATTTTGAGGCAAAATCTTCTTATAATCGTTAAAATAATATCGAAAAAACAATTTCTTTGCTTTATGAACAACGTAATTCCACTCGAAATTTGGTTAGAGGGTATGCAAAACTGTCAAAACATGATGGTTTTCTACGAACAGAGCTTACTTTAATACCAAAACGAAATCGAGAGGGGACAGCTATCGACAATGTGACTTCGCTGCAGTAACATTATCTGCGCTTATATATATTTGTTTTTCCTGACGCATTTCCCCCCTCGTTGAATCATTTAAAGGACTACGTATCACATATTTTTTTTACACAAGAGTAAAACCATTCCTGGCCTGTGAACAAACACACAATCCGACCAACCTGTGGTAGATTCATTAAAAAAAAAAGGAAAAAAGGAGAGAAAAAAGATGGTCACGTTGCAGCGCACACAAAGTTTTAATAGAGATTTCTGCAGGTATATAGTAATTACACTTTAAGTGCCATCTCCTCGACTGCGGCGGTGGTAGTAGAGATAGTTCCCAGACGTCACACAGTGTAAAAGTTAGCCATCTTTCACGGGCAAATCAATCATTTTTGATTGCATTTGCATAAACGCGGCGTGCGGCACGCGGGAGTTTTATCTAGTTCCTTTGCATGATTGGTCGGCAAAGAAAAGTGTAAACGCTTGACGCAACTCAAAGCCAAAACCCTAGCCCATAAAGATGGCATCTATCGGGAACTATCAATTCAAAACGAAAGTAAAGCTCTGCATGAATTGGCACTGAAATAAAACTTTATAATCAGAGAGTTTTAAAATCTAAACTATTTATTCGATGATAACCAATCCTTCATCTTACCTTTAATCTCACTCAACAGACGGCATAAATAATAAACATTACAACCAGTCCCAGCTACGGCTATCAATCACAAAGCGAAACTGTTTTATGCGATTGTATTGATTGCAAGGAGGGAATTATAAATAAACAAACCACATCTCTCCAAATGTAAACGGAAAGGTCGAGGTACCTCAAATGCTACAGAGAGATTCAATTTCGAATTTATACGGGTTAAACACACACATTGTTTGCATTTGTTTTATTTTTTTAAGGCGTCACAACTTTTAAGAGGAAATTACCAAGTGGTTAAGTGGTTAAAAAAAAGTGTGGTTAAGAAAATGGTTAAGAAATGGTATCTTAACCCTTTGGGGTCATTTTGACACAGACTCCGGGTTATACTGACCCAGAAATGGGTCAAGTTGTGCCATTCTGAAAAGCTGAAAAAAGTTTTTAGCTGCTTTTGAAAATTTAAATAACTGCTCTTGAAAATAAATTAGCGACGGCATTAGCGGGCTTTTGTACCCCTGTAAGTATATGGATTCCACACATATAGAACATTCTTAGCGCGTTAACCTGTCGAACACTACTGTCAATCTAGATGCATTCTTTTGAGCTATTTTTACTCGATGGATATCAACTCGCAATCACAAAGTTTAATTTTGAACTGACTGGAGGCATGGCATCGATCTGGTGAAATTGTAATTAAAAACGAGCAAATGATGCCAAGGTGATAACATTCAAAAACCTTGGGTACCAGCCAATGAGCATGGGCATACGTTGTTTGTTGCCTAGAGTAGGCAGCTGATTGCTGGCGTCCATATGCTTTTATCGAAAGGTGAATTTCACGAATGGAACACAATTATTTTGTTAAGAAAAGTGCTAAATTGGTTCCCGTGTTGGCAAGTTCGACATGGTGGGAGGGGATAGTATAGTTAATTTGATTGTGTTCTTTGCCGAAAGAATCGACAAACCCAACGGGTTTCCAGCCCCTCATTTCAACGCTATTACTCAAAAAGCTCACGGATCAGAATTGTTGCGGATAAAGGATCCAAGGGGGTCTGACCCATTTCTGGGTCAAGCTGACCCAGAAATGGGATTAAAAAAGGAATGTTAACGATTTTGCGTTAGAACTACAAAAATAACAAGTAGACACAAAACTTGGTCAGGGCCCCCGGGACCCGGGTCAGATGTGACAGGCATACATTGGTTTTTCCTTCATTTATCCAATACACTTACTGATTTTGGTTAAATTGGAATATTAAGAAATCATAACTTTGGACTTTTGAACTCGACGTGTATAAGTACATCTTATATGTTGACTTATTGGTATATTATTATTTTATATATAAAAGGAAGTATGTTCCATTGTGTAAAAACTACAAAATCTAAACCCAAACTGGCAGAAATATACAGAATTCCCAAAGAATGCTCGGTTTAAGAAAATGTGATTTAACAGCATTGGCAGTTTCTATGCCTGATCAACCCGCACATGATAAATTTGTCTTCACTACAGTAATAATGTTCAGTTGTCGCGAAGCCCTGGTAAACATTCGCTAACACTCTGGACGATGACGGGTGGAAAAGAAATTCCATTCGTAAACGCCAACAATGTTATCCGTCGATGTTGACGATACCGGTATTTTATTTTATTGTTCGTTTCAAGTGATGTTTATCAATGAAACTGATGTACCAGCACAGGGTTTAGTGCTCCAAGTTGTTTACATTGAGTGTGTTTAAGGTAGGGTCATACTTTGGTAATGACCCCCCCTTAAACCCCCCCCCCCAAAAAAAAAACAAAAAAAAAAACAAAACAAAAAAAACCCACAAAAATAAATAAAAATGTGTGATTTTAGTCTCAGTGCCTACTTGTTATAAAGATGGTAGTATCGCATCCTGCGAAAGTATTTCTTCTGAAGTGCCCTCGTTGTTTAGAAATCAATCAAAGTATGTCGATATACTTGTATTTCCAAAGATCACCTACAGGGAACTTTTGGAAATTCCCGTGGTGTCCGTTTACCAGAGATGCGGTTGGTACCCGCTGTCACCCCGCTAAACGTGGATGGATTGGACGATCATGATGCTGTTTTCTCCCGAAGGCACTGTATTCAACTCAAACTTTCGCATGTGACTTTCCTTGTATACTTCTTGATAATTTTGCCCATAAAACAGCTTTACGCCGACAAAACGCCAACCAAACGACAACCCTACATTTACGTTCCGGTACATAAAAGTTGAACTCGGTTAAAACTGTTGAACTTTTTATGAGATTGGTACAGTTCTTCAAATTTTATGGAACAATAAAACATACATGGACTTGTTCGCAAATAACGCTGTTCCAGCGTAAGGTTAAAATCGATTTTATTTGCCCTATTTGCTACTCATTAAATATGTTCGTTCAATTCAGATAATGATTTACATAAAGTTTTGTTGTTGTTGCCGGGAACTCATTACAGACGATACGCGTACTTGCCTATTTAAGGCAGATAGAGGTGTTACAATAAGGAAAAATAAACCAAGCAGTCCACAGAGCTCCATTCCTAAGGGATTATAGATGTGATGAATATATACAGAAAAGAAAGCTTAAAATATTATCAATTTGAGTAATGTTAAACAGTTCGTTTTCGCTTTAAACTGCCACTGCTATCACAAATCTGATTATATTTTAAAAGTATAAAAATATGTATATGTATTAACTAACCTTCGTTTTCACAAAGCCTTTGAGGTAAAAACAAAAAGAAGAAAAAAGAGAAAAAAAGATGAAAGAAGAAGAAAAAAGGCTTGGAGAGGATGCGTTATAATTAGTTAAGTACGAATTGCATCAGTTCAGTAAAGTATTTACAAGTTTTACTATTTAAATAAGGTATTTAAAATATGAATGTAAGAATATATAAAAATATGAATATATATTGTGTGTTACACGATCGAGTCATAGTGAGACTTAGAAAGGGGAGAAGCTTAATATGGAATTGAGCCCTCCCCCATAATTTACGAGAATATAAAAGCTGTTTCACTTAAGAGGTTTGTAAACTCTACATTAACCTTAAATAACAATCTAGAGGTATGGTTAGATTAAAGGAAACGTTTGTCTTGCTTTCATTCAACTCCAAGTCTTTCAATAAATTCCGAAGTTTAATCGTGATCGATGTCAACTCGTAAAATTAGGATAATAATCACAAGACAAATGACAAACGATCGTATAAACGCGCATTGTTGTCAATAGTTTATCACAGCCTGAATGACGACCGCAATCAAATATTATCATTCCAGGCAAGACCCCGATTTGAATACTCATGAACAAAATTAACCCATTAGCAATTGCTTTTGGTCTCACACATTCGAGCCCTGGTTGAAAATAATAAATTCAACAAGTACTAGAGAGAAAGAGAAAGAGAAAGAGAGAGAGAGACAGGGAGAGAGCTGCGATTTCTCCGGCCGTGTTGACCCGGCAGTAACGTCACCACGGTGTCCCCCGATACCTCTCAAGCTCCTATGGGGAAGACGTGGATGCTCTTTGGCGCTTTCGCCAGCCTTCCCTATTGAGACGGCGATAATGGCATCTTCCGCGCTTCAGGACGTGGCGTGACATCAACTTATTTATCAGGTTTGCATATCTTCCGGCTCGAGTATGAAGGGCCGAGGTTTGGAGACAACATTATGGCAAAAATGTGCATCCCTATATGTATTATATACATGCAGTTTCTCGTTCTCCCGTATAAAAACAACTGCACCAAATTATGGGATTATTTATATGCAACTCTTTTTAATCAAGCTTTGGAGTGCAAAGTCCAATTTTACAAGTTTCCGATCTGTGAACGTTATTTACAATACTTCTTTCTGAGGACAAAGACGCAAATTGTAAAATCGTAATTCTACATAGAAAGTCAATGTCAGCCTACCCAAAAGTATATTGTCGATATCCGTGAAAACATGGAACAATTGAGTTACAGAAGTCTTACATGTCCCCCCAAACGAGTACAGAAGTAAAAAAAAAAAGCAGCAGTTTGATTTCTATCCATTAATCGTTGCATTGAGAAGCGTAAATACACCATTGCATCAAGGTGTTGTCTTCTTTGTTTCAGTTCATTCAACTGGAACATGTTATGCATCTTCATTTTACTTGCAATGCGTGATGTAAATTTCAAGGCAGCACATCCTTGCATTAAGGAAAATTTGCCATAAAAATAGATGCGGGTCACGAAATCTATACTAACATCGAAAAATGCATGTTTGTAAAACAATAAACTTGCTCCACCCGTTGTCCAGTTTAATGTTGTAAGAATTCAAAGACAGATAAATACTGACCAATTATGAAAGCATGAGAAAACAGCCTTTACCAATTACTACTTGTGCACACAGACAAGTTACGAAAAAATACGACACAGGTGAAATTCATCACAGACATTAACCACACAGAACAAAGTATATAGAGCAACAATAAATATCAGATGTCCATTAACGATAACCTACAATAAGCCTAAACCGCACTCAAGTGAAACCGATAAAGCTTAGGATATTATCGTTTATTCCTGATTAAGCGAACCTGGATTGACCCAAATATCGGTTTACTCCTGGACCGTAAGTAATCAATGGGATCAAATTCTCTTAGGTGCATCACTTTTGAAGAACGTGAAGCGAATTCAGTGCTTTATAGGAAAGGATAGTATAAGGGCATTTCAACTGGTATGACTTTACAATCTAAAAAACCTTTGGTCAGAATTGACCCACTTCGGTGTCCCGAGAGGGCCCGAGCCATTTCTAGGTCAGCGTTGGACCAGTAATCTGTGATGACCCCGAAATGGGTCAAACTGACGCAGAGTACAAGCTGAAATCCCATTTTTCCAAACTATAGCTTCAGGGTCAGCCTGACCCGAAAATTGGTGAGGTCCCCTGGGACCCGGGTCAATTCTGACCCGCGAGTGTTTAGAGCGTAGAAGGAACATTGAGCACCCCCTGGTAACCTTCAAAGAAGTTCATACGGAGAATAGAGTGCATTTTGTAACATAATCTACAATAAAAATACTGGTCAAGTCATCCAAACATCCTTGAGTAAAAAAGGTTCAGCCATTATGCTTTATTAACATTGATGTTCAACAGACATTAAGCAATTTAAAAATAAAGTAGATTGAAATATTTAAAAACAGATAACGACACTAAAAATATCCGTTCAGTACACTAATATCAAGTATTGCACATTAAATGTTTTTGTTTTCTTTGGTTGATTTATCAGCCATATTCATGCGTGTTCTACAACACAATACAACTGTTGGTTTACTCGTGAATACTGAATCACTTTCGAGCATTGGAAACTCCAGCACCGCGTCTGAAGATCAGTAACGCAAGACTAGATCTGATCAAGTTTCAACCACATCCCCGGTAAAACCCTTATAAGATAATGCACGCATTGGAACCCCATCTCGGTGGAAAACAGTGCGTTGCCATGGCAGCGGGGGAGAATTTCACAGTTTGCACCTTAAGTTGGAGCAGATTTGAAATATGCGTCAGGTATGAACGAATATCACATACAAGGCGCCCTGGAAATTGTTTGACTCACGCTTAAAAATGTCCGTCATCTGACAGCTATGTACATTTAACATAGGAAGTGAACGCGGGAGTCTTGCTCAAAACATTTTCCCAATATAACCTAATTCGAAGCTCGTCTGGCTGTACTTAACGTAGCAATAATGGATGGTGCCAAATCAAGCAGACATGTGGAAAAATGGGTCACCTTGTATTGCTGTAATGGATTGTTCTGGGTCTATGTTAATGTTTAGCCCGGATCGCGTCTCAGCGGGTATTAATCATGACACCGATTCAACGATACAAGATAAAAAGGGTCCATGTATACTGGCGATGTACACACCGGTTGCGTGTGTGTCAAAGTATGTCGGCGCATTCAAGCGCGTATAAAGTGTGTGAAGTGATCTCCAGATTTTCCAACTCATGTTGGACGCAGCATACATAGTCTTACTTCCAAATTGCAAAATGTATAACAGGGTGTCTGCACACTTTAAAAAGTCAAATTTCAGACTTATACAGACCCTTTTATTGCTACCCTTAAAATTTAATACAAAAATAAGTATAAATAAAGCAGGAGAGAAACAGCTATAATTGCTCACATCTTGTTACTTTTTTACACGCAGCGTTATTTGGTTCTTTTTGAGCTGATAGGAAATTCATAACATGCTTCACCCAGCTCTTTAAGACCTCGAATACCTAAATTTAATACTTGTTATACTTTTTAAGGCCTTAAATTTGGATAGTGCAAATACAAAAATTTAAATTCTAAGGATCCGCAGAACCCCAGAAACAACGAATGATACAGAAGGTCAGTTAAAAGAAAGATGAATAAAGAACTACAAGAATAACAACTGTCGAAGAATCTGATAGTTTCATGGTAATTGTTCAATCCTGACATGAATAATCCGAACCTCATAAGCAGTTACTGAAATTGTGTTTGAATTTGAGAGAAAAGTCAACCGAGCCGTATGCAACTTGTTTTAAATGGTATTACTTGTAACGTCCTGCACACATTCACAACTTTTGCAATCTTTTTGGAATATGTCTACACAAACTCAGTAATAAGTTGAGCATTCTCTGACGTTGTCAGAACTAATGTCGGTGTAAACCTATTAAAAACATTGGTCTTGAAACATTCACACAAAATCGAAATGTTGGATAGGCTCCACTGAAGCAAAATAATGTTTTTTTCACGTTGTCTTTGTATGTATTGATCCATTCTGTGACAATAGAGGGCTCCCTGCGCACCAACGAATCTCATGAACACGCAGGAATTCTTTATAAGGGCAAGGCATTGTCCACAGTAAAGGGCACCTCTACGATTTATATTGGAACATTTCGATGGGCACCAAGGCATTGACTCTCTAGTATCAGGCCTGTTGGATAGTAAGAAATGAACCAGACAAATAGTTCCTCCAAAGTGTGCACTCTGAAAACTGCCGAGTGAGGTAGGGTGGGGTGGGGTGGGGGTAGTAATGGGCATGTGGATTTGGGATTGGTCGATAGGGTGATGGTGGCAGACGTGGGATAGTCCAGGACATGGGTGAACCATTTGTTGCGTCAAGCGTACAAAATACCTGAGCTCATGCAGCGACAAGATCATACTAGTTTCCCAAAGACTGCAAATTACTCTCCATCTTCTAGTGTTCATTCAATAACTACGCCGTCCAATCGTACAATAAAACAAATCAGCGCTGGTCAGGTTAGTAAAAAAAACAAAACTCAAAAACATGTGTGTCAATGGCATTGTGCATGTTCACGTGCTTTAGGTTGCGAGGTTCAAATGAAGCCTTAAACTATAATAATAAAGGTCCTTACATGCCATTAACATTTTCACGACTGATAGACTTACTTCCGGAAATATTTGTCAGGTGGACCTGTACTGGTAGCTAGCACTGGTATGAATTGGATAATCACTGAGCTCTCAGATTGAAACCGATGATTAGCAATACTGTAAGTTCAACCGGACTTTGACGTCACACGGTCACAACAACCATGGGATCTAATCCCCCAAGAGACTTTAGTAAATATTGCTGTGGGTCCAACAAAGTTAGTTAGGCGAGTTCGCTGCAACTGTCAACATTTAAATAAACTCACTTCAAATGGATTACACTTAGGTATATAGGAGAAAAACTATAGAACACATGTAATAATGATTATAGTATAACATCCTGAAACGAAAACCCAATATTATAAATTTTGAATTGTGTAAAATTTACAAGTAGTATTAGCACTCATCGCTAAAACCATTCCAGGAAAACACAAACAAGCCCCACAACTAAATGATGCTGCATTTCTCAGAGCTGGGCCCAAATTCATGACTCTGCTTACCACTTAATTGTGTGCTTACGGTGCCTTGTGTGTTTCTATGAGCCGTGAGCGTGGAATTTCACGGTAAGCAGTGACATCTGAATTGAGCCGTACTCTCAGATGAAATTTGAGGAAGAGGCAAACCTAACCATATCAAAAGCATGGATTTTGCTCAATACACTTTGCCATCATTGAGCTACACTCATACAATAATAATACAATTATACTTTCCCACAATTCGTTTAATAATAAACGCTTTTTATAGCCCAAAGCGCCTAATCCGAAAGCAAAGTGCCCCTGTATACTGAGATTCACCTATTGTTCACCCGCAACCACCCCAATGACCCCTACCCCTATTTGTTGACATCCAACTTCTTACCAACGTAGACCCCCCACCCTCCATCAACAGCGACCACGCCTCACTGAGCACGGCTAGCTAAACACACTCATCACCCACAACACACAGACTGTCACGTACAAAGGCCAAAGTTGTAAAGTCTATTAGCCTCATTTACATAACAAAGTCTGGCATCGTCAAAGAGCCGTCGGCCCTGTTACTAGGGCTACCATGTTTAGAGTCTCCAGCGTGTAGTGGAAACCCATGTGTGTAACGTTTAGTGTCATGTATCATTTGGAGGTCTGACCCCTCGGTTGATTATCAAAACCCATTTTCAATCCCTGTATTATTTTTAAACAAAACGGATGGATAACAAATTCCCTTAACCAAAGGAAAGGATTTTGCGAAGGAGTTCTAAAAACTGGATCATTATGGCAGCCGCAAGTGTGAGTGCAGTACCCGGACCCTTAGGTTTACACCATTACTATAAGGAACACCAAGGAAATGATCACCTCTCAAGGAACTTTCAATCCAGTGAGCTGTTCACACCGTACCTTGTACCTCAGAGACCAACAGTGTCCTCTAATAGGTGAGTAAAATGCCTTAGAGACAAAAGTGTGTATAACATCACGACTAAAAACAAGCCACTTATAGAGAATAAAGTGGTGTGCATTAAGTTGGACATTTTAATTTTTAGCAGACGACAACATGACAAACATTGTTTATCCCATCAACATGATCAACCACGTAGCTAAGCGCTGTAAACTACGGACTTTCGAACTATTTTTGCACGGGGGAAAACACACAATTCAGGCTCAATTGCGAAGGGTCGCACTAAAAGCCAACAAAGTGAGAATATTTACCTTGGAATTTTTTGGAACTGGTACTTAACTTTTGGAAAGATGAGTTACTCAGTTGCAACCTGTGGGTTGGAATGCAAATATTACTCTCAAATGTCGAAGCAATAGAGCTTGTATTTTTTGGTTTATTATTATTTTGTATCTATTCCTTTTTGACACTCGCAGCCAATGATGGCCAAGCTTTACCTATTACCAAAGCAATCATCTCAGTTTTGCGGACTGTAGGCTCCATTCTGTAGAGGCTTGCCCACCCACCCCCCACGGACCGGTTATATTTTTTAGCTTTATGACATCTCCCTACATCAGTGTGTATGGACAATTTCTACATGAGGTACATGTTATTTTACTGGTGCATGACTGATGGTTGCCTTATAATATAAGAGTTTGAACAAATTTTGATCAACAAACCTCAATACTAGTTGTCATGAGAATTAGTTCGTCTGAAATCCTGTAATCTGCAAGAAAATTTCCCCAAACACATGATTATTTTGAGTTTCCAACTTGCAATTAAAGATAAATCTACGAACAGATCAGAGCCGCACCTTGCAAACAGAGGATTGCATACAACCATTATGCAGATGTTTACAATTACATTCAACATAAAAGGAAAACAAGTTACCACAATTGTGGGAGATTTCCAAATTTGTTCAATAGAACATGGAACGATTGATGATGCTTAAGGGTACAAGTGACAAGACCAGGACTCGAACCCACACTTCAGAACACCACAGCTTGAGTCCGATACCAGTAAAAATACGGGAGAATTGTTTCCGTCTGAAAGACTGTCAAAGTCGAAGAAATAGCATAAGAATTCCACCCAACACCCAGTTTGTTTTCTGCAATTGAAATAAGCAAGATTTGAACAGATTATAACGTTGAAACTCATCATGACGAAACAAAAACCAACTTTTCGTTGAATCACTTAAACGTGACGACCAAAAGTTGATGATATGTTGTTATTGTGCGGTTATTGAAAACTAGTGAAAGGAACTTGATTTACTATCCCCCAAAAATATTGACGTACTTTCCCTTGACATTTAACGGAGAAGGGGGGGGGGGTGAGAAGGAAAATAGGTAAACCTTGGAATAGGAGGAGGGTGCTATAGAAGTTTGAAGTTTCCAACCAATATTTTATCAAGGTGACCTCCATGCACAAGTACTGATTTAGAATTATGAGGTTATACGCAAACAGAAAAGGTAATATAATCACGTATAGTGTATTGTCAATTGTGCAAATACAAATAAACTTCCGCGTGCTTCAGTTCCAGCCTGAAGTACAGCGAAATTATTCATTCATCCACGATTCCTTGACTACACCTACAAGTGATAGTACATGTATGTTTGTGCAGCACCATGGGGTATTCATTATGTTTCCAGTGTCATATTCTGAACGTGTAAATTATGAACTTTCAGAGGTTTCAAGTTGGTTTCAAGTTAAGGGGCATTGCTGCATCAATGTCATGTTGACTAAATATTACCTTTTTACATATCGACTCTTGCCAAGCTCATATTTTTTTTGAACTATTGATTAAAAGGTATACAACTTTTCATACGGGTATTATTTTGCATGCCAGGAGACGCCCTGGAATGACCACGATCACTCTTTTTGCAAACAAGGTGGCCTGGTGCCTTATGCACACCATTTGAAAAGGATGAGTCTTGCTTTTCAGCCAACACATTTACATGGTTCACTTTCAAAGTAGCGATCACCTAATCACAGAAAGATACCAGTATTGAATTGGTTAGATGAAAGACAAGATCGCCCAATGATAAAGGCCCATGGTTGCAGTTAGTCGGTTTAACCCCATAATTATATTATTATATGAAGGGTTAGTTGAACTGACGTATCAAGGAGAATATCTTATTTTAGGTATCAATCATGAACTGACTCAGTTCATAATTGGAACTTAAACTTCTCTTGTCAACAGTTGAAATAATCTGAAGATTAAAACAGTGTAAACATAATAAACTAGATTGTCATAAACATACAGTTATCGCTTAACTGATCATTGACAAGTCCATGGTGTCAAAGCAAACACGAGGTGATAGTGTTATCCACAGAGTGTCAGGGTGATCAAAAATTCGTTTGTTGCAATTAGGCTGAGCTCTGGACTTCGGTCAGTGATGGAGTCAAAGTCAAATCATAAAAATAAAAAAAATAAAAACGTAAAAAACAAAGATAGAAAGAAAACGAAGAATGTCAGTCAGATAATCGCTGAGGTGATTGTACTTGTTTTTGTTATTGGCAGGCCCATAATTAATCATGGATTAAAAAAAAAGATAGAAAGAAAAAGAAGAATGTCAGTCAGATAATCGCTGAGGTGATTGTACTTGTTTTGTTATTGCCAGGCCCATAATTAACCATGGTTTCCGAAGAAAAGGGGAAACCATTTAGCATTTTATGAATATCGAAAGGTAGAACTGGGAGGAAGGTAGGGGTTGGATGCACATGCACATTGAATATGCATTTATGTATCGACCCTATTGACAAAGAAGCGCTCGGGGGAACACTGTGATAAGGGATTGCTCCAAATTTAAATTGTTTTGATTACACTGCGTTTGCAAATGAATTTGTAAACGGAGATATCTTGAATCTTATGAATCCGTTTTTCCCATGAAAGCAGGACAGGTCAGAAAAAAAAAAAAAAAATCTACAATTTTAAAAAAAAATTATATGCCTGATATCTCAAAATGCATCAATAGTTTGTATATATGAAACCAAAATATTAGATGATTACAAGAAATTTAGCATTTTCTCATTTATCTCTTTGTATATTCAACCATTTTGCGCCCGATAAGTTATCACAAACAAATAGATAATATAAATGATGTAAAATTGGTACAAAAACAGCACAGTAACTGTCTGCCCGATGGCATGTGTTTATTTGAAGTTCAGGACAAATGGTAATGCTTAACTTTTACCCATTTGACAAGTTATGACGTTCTTTTCTGAAAGTCTGGATAGACTGTGGGTACGCCTATTCGAACTTCCGGGATCAAGTTCGTCCCAACCGTATTGAGTCTTATGCGATTCTGTTTCTTCAACAATTAGTTTAACGTAGTTTATGGGTATAATAAATTTATCATACTGTTGGGAAAGTCAAAATTGGCCAATCGATGAAATATATCGGATAAAATAGTTTTAGCAAATCAATAAAGAAAACCCAAGACTTGACCTCCGTTTCCGGTAACTTCCTTGCCCAACTGGCGTCTATCTTTATGTATATAATGATCGCACAAATTCGGGCGTGATTGGCAAACAGGGTTTTTAGAATATAAACATCCTCGTCCCAAGTTTAAATTTTGTTTGATTGTTTATTTGTAGTATATACAAATTGAAATTTTATTGGTACAAAAAATGCTAAGTTGACCTTTAATTCTCAATAATTTTGTATACCTAATAGGATCCTACAAGTTAAACAATTTGAGTTTATCGAAGAAATGTTTTGGTCTTCGTTCGAGTTGTTTTCTCATTTGCGATACGTACGAGACTTGCAGTCTGTAAGCCCTGTTAAATTAACGGGGATGGGATGGTTGACGCCGAACTCATCTCACCCACGTCCCCTGTCTGATATTGATATGCTATTAAAACACACGTTCTTTCTCCAAATAATCCTACTACACTGAAAGGCCGCGTTTTTCAGATAATAATATGGATATTTTTCAAAGGAGGTGTATTGTGACTTGTATTACGGTTTAACTCTTTTGTAAAATGCAGTCCTATATCTGCCGAAGCAATCATCTTTTACAATCCCAAAGATGATTAGCAACAGGCGGTAGACATGTTTGTAAATGTACTAAGGCTGTGTCTGAATTGATGGCTTGTTTAGAGTGGCTACGACCGGAAAGCCGAACAGCTGAATTCTTCCATATTTGCCCCCAACGGCCGTAGCCTTGGCCGAAGCCACTTATATTAAGACACAGTCTAGCTCGATGCCTTTTGCGACGTCACGAGATTCACCAACATTGGTCGGCAAACGTACAGCCCGGGCGGCATTCATTGCAAAACAAAGACCACCCCCCCCAATTCACTAATGCAATAATACTTTCAAATGAGAGACTTTTGAACGCCAGGTGGCAGCAGACTCGCCAGGTATACATTTCCATTGTTTACGTCGTTCTGTGCGTGCTCACATTTCCAAAAACAGTGGATGTACCTGGTAAGTCTGCTGCCACCTAGAGTCTCCAAAAGTCTCACATGACTTATAACTCATAAATTAATTTATTCTTAAAAAAAATATTGTAAATGTTATATTAAAAAGGGCAGAATCGTACCAAAACAGTTATACAAAAGTCATTATGTGGCACCCAAGGGCGCCCAAACAAAATGGTGGTCTGCTTGCAGTTGGTATACTTTTATGGTGCCTTTACATCCCCAAGATTCGTGAACTGAAGTTGCAACACAAGTTTATGCTAAACAATAACTTCTTTAGAAAGCACAAGTATTTTATTATTGTTTTTATAAGTGTATAAGTTGCCCTACACATTGCCAAAGGGCCACTCAAGGTGAATAAAGACAGAAAGTGTATGTTAACCATGCACTGAAATGGAGGGATAGGTTGTAAGATGGGGGCAGCAGGCTACAGGGAATGAGTTCCAAAGTGCAGTAGTACGGGGGGGGGGCTATTCGAATTTCTTTATTGGCCTTTGGAAGTTTGGAACACACACGACGAAATTGCCGAATTACCGCATCTAACCAAAGTCTTAACCACGCTCTATATCTTCATTGGTTAAAAGCTCTCAAACGAGGCTCCTGTTTGGGGCCAACGTAACGCAATCACGTTGTCATCAGCACGTGCTTACAATAATTTACCATACACGCTAAGAATGTTTTTTTTCGCGTTTTCTCAAAGAGTATTTTTAAAACCTAAGTTGTTGTTTGCATGTCCAGGGACTGCCTGGGTAAATTTTAGCCCATTGGTTTGCTTAATTAATTAATTTTTATAATTTGGTTATTCTACCAGCAATTGACGTACCAATGTTGCACACAAAGAACGCCGGCAGAGTTTGTCCTGCCCTTTCTAACCAATCACTGTCCCATGTTGATTGCCACCCCCATTATGACGTGTGGCATCATACAGCTTAGGATATCTTGGCATGTGAGCTGCCCAGTGTGTACGATATGGTAACGACTATAGAAATATTAAAACATGTCAGCATGTGCTGACAACGTGCTCCATTTCAGAGCTTTAAACGTTGATCAATCACAAGGCGCTAAAAAGCGGTTGCATAAAAACTTTCACAAGAGAAGTGTAGCAAAGAAAACGGTCCCTCTGTCAATATCTAAAGACATCGTCTTTAATTCGTTTTGGGAGCCTTTTAATTTGTTTGTAAGTTGTGCTTGATTGTTTATACTATCACTAATAAGTTCTTTTTATTGTGGTCAGGTACAAGCACCATCGGGATGCACTTGAAAAAACACCAAAGATACCATGGGGAACGGCGAGGGAGTACGGGGGCGAGGGACCCGTCAATCTCCCAGAGGATCACCGACCAAAGAGTGAGCCCCCACCCGCTGTAGAGAAAGGTCATCGACACTACGGCACAGGGACGGATCCGTATCCGAGGTAAGTTGTTTTTGAGTGTCAATGTTGTGGACAATTTTCATAGGCGCTTTTGTATGTGACGTCACAAGGCGAACTCGAATGCGGCCAGGAACAGAATTATAAGGTAAGGTACATTTTCAATTCTCTTTTCTTAATCTTATTAAGTGTTTTGAAACATTTGTTTATTATATAAGTATGCAATTAATTATTTCGATTAAGATCGTATGTAAACTCGCTGTTATTTTTTATTTTTTATTTATTAATTCTCTTGACTATGATAACTAAGTTTCCCTGTTCTCGATGTTTTAAAAACTCACTAGTTAACAATTATTTTAAAGTTTAACTGGAACAATCTTTGTATGGCAAACTAACTTAAAGTTAATCATGGCGGTTCGTGATTTTTTTTTACAAAAAAGGGTTATAATACGACGGTAGTTGTTAGACAGGGGAAAAGACATAACTCCGTCAAAGGTCTTGAAAAGGTTATTACCGGTATTCCATACAGGAAGTTGTTAGTAATGCAAATACAAGTACTAACAAATGCTTGTGTAAACAGTCTATAGGCCTAATATAATTATAAATCCGACGAAAATCACAGTGTTATATCTTGTATAATACAATAATGCTCAAATGCACAAAAAAACAAAACAAAAACAAAACCACGAACAAATAATAGGTATCATAGGTTTGATATTTACTGATAAAACAGTTCCGTTTGTGCGGAGAGAATGAGAGAATTCAGGATTGATATAGGCATAATCCTAACAACATGGCTTCTACTGTAGTATAGCGGGGCTGTTAACGTCTTTAAAGGCAGGGTATACTTTCGGTAATATTCTTAAAGACCAGTACCATCACTTGGTATGTCCCAACATACACATAAAATAACAAACCTGTGAACATTTGAGCTCAATTGGTCATCGAAGTTGCAAAAAAAAAAAA
>CM021534.1:10896087-10906163 GCA_010994315.2 Pisaster ochraceus
TAATAGGGCCTACAATGTTTTGTAATATCAGCTCTTCAGTGCTCTTTACCAAGTCAGTTTTCATGGTCATTATTTTATGGAGTAATTACCAAAGGTATACCCTCCCAATAGAAGAAGCCGGTTCCATTGTTTATGTTTTGTTCAAAAGTTTGACAACGAACGGTGCAAAAGTCTAGTGACAGCAACATAACGTGGGGAAAGAAATTCCACATACTGCCCAAGTGAAGCCCTCTAAAGACAAACAAAAATTGTGTCCAATCCTAAACAAGCTTTTGCCTTTTGCCTCAAATCGGATTTGTCGCCTTACACGAGAGACTGGTCCCCGTGTCAGTGTTGGCCCTCAACGTCCCTGTTACAAACACCCAATGAATACATTAACAGGTGGCTCTATACGATCAATGATCGATCATTGTCGGTCTACTACTCGCAAACCTCATTTACATACTCCATGGCAACTTGGCTTAGCTTGGGGGGTGCTGGGTTGGGGTGTGTATACACTCACGTTGACAACGGGGCCCGTCAGGAAGTGCATGCAAACACATGAACGAGACTCCAGACAGCCAGTCATCATTTTAAGGCTAATTTTGGACATTTTAGAGTCCAAAATGACGTCCTTATTGCCGTCACTTCCGAGGAGTTACCCTCACATGAAAGAGAAGAGAGTGTTCAGCAAACTTCACCCAATATACTACACGTAAGACTAGTGGTTGTAGGGAGGGCCTTGTAACTGTAATATTACCACCTGTTGTATCGGTAAATGTTGTATTCTGTTAGTATAATATGCGTACACACGATAATTGATTTAGGGAATGTAACTGCTGAAACTTAATCAGTACTCTCTGTTTTGTTGGTTACTAATACATGCAACCTGGACCCTTTCAACTTCATAGAAGTTTGATGTACAAATTCATTTCAACTTAAGTTGTAGTTGTATAAAATACTATTGTCGAGAATTGAACATTAACTTATTGTGATCGTAATTATTTATCATGTGGTTTATTACTTGATTGTGTTTGAACTTGACATGAGAAGTTCTACACGACATCTACGGACTAAATGCTGTAAACGATACGGCACAAAAATAAAAAACCGGCTACTGAAACCCCAAACTACAACTGATGTGGATCCTGAACTTTGACCTTTGATACGTCTCTGCGTTAACTACTTGCGAGTACATGTACATGTACTTCGTTTCCTTCGTGTACATTACTACGCAGCAAGCAATGTAATTCATAATCGCCGAAAATTTTTGCGTTTAATATTTGAAATGTGGCGAGATTACCAGAGGTCCATTTTTTATCGTGTTTTTTTGTTTGTTTAAATTATGGATTACTGTATTTTGTTCAATATTACTGTATTTCTCCTAGTTTTTCAATCCAAAACTTGTCATATTTTCTCGCAGGGGGCTCCCAGTTGAACAGTATTATGACTTGACACTATTAAAAAGAAGTAACATCAGATCAAATGATCAATTGTAAGTATCCTGATTGTTTCGTTTACATGAGCTAATGAAAGCATTGTTAAATGTTTGTTATTTTATTGTAGACAGTTATGCAATTTTATCTGTGTTTTAATTTTGAAAGATTTTTAATACCCTTTTTTCAAATCGCGTTCCAGGTTGCCAAGACCGACAGAAGTCGACATGACGTAAGTATTTGCTGTTGTTATTATATTTAATGTAAAGTAAAGACATACATATATATTATGGAGGCCTTCTCGTCCATAAGTCCATAAGTTCCCAGTAGACGTGAATGGGACGTGGTTGACTACATTACAAAGCAATAGTCTTTTTAAGACATAATAATGGTGAAAATTTGTTACAGGATTTAAACTAATTCTCAAATGAATTCCGAATAAAATTTTCATATGAAAATATTTTATGGATTGAGACAATATTATTTCACACAAGTATAAACCAGTTAATACTCTTATGTAGAATTTACAAACAAATAAAAATGTCTTGATACCCTACAGGAAAATCCAAATCGACAGGGCCTTCCCAGCCGAGCATCCCTACAGTTCTCACATGTCACGGTTTGCAATGTTCCCGAGTTTCTCCAACTCACCAGATGACTACAAGACCGGGGAGGTGGCCAAATCCGCCGGTACACTCCACCCTCAGATGCCCGCTAGTGCTTACGATGTGACAATCAACCATAAAAGCAAAGGTAAGACAACAGCGGAGACTCACAGAAAACGCAAGCATTCAAGATGGTTTTAAAGACAAAAGTGATAAATATATATTTGTACATTAACTACATGTAAATAACAGTGCTAAAAAACATTTAATTCAGTTTCATATAATATTTTCCCGGTAAAACTGATGTGTGTTTTGATACATTTTTGTAAGCTATATGTCTAAACCCCATGTACTCTCGTTATCACCTTAAACTGATTAAACAAGTAAATTAAACCATATTAAAAATGAAAACGAATCACAATACAAACTAAGGTAGCAATGTTGATGGTCAAACATCGACCTCCATTGATCATTGAGGTTAACTTGGTTATTATACAAATCAGGAAATTAGATAACTAAACCTGTTTATAGTTAACAATCGTGTTGACTTAACCTTGTTTAATTTTTCAGGTGCTGGTGATAGATGGGAGACTCAAGATCTTCCATTAGATTCACACAAGAGGCCTTTGTCCTGGCCCGGTGATGTCTTCTTCCAGGTAAAAACAGAATAATTCTTCAGTAAGAAAGCAATTTATACACACTTCACCAATTCAAACCAAGGTGACTAATCAGGAGGAAGGGAAAGCAGATCGGACCCGATGCAATCACGATGACTGTTTGCAATTCAGTGAATGATGAAGCATTCATCAATTTTTTTGGGGGGAACGAACACAACATTAAAGTGTGCAAGTAAACGTCTCTACACTTCCTAAAGTATGTAAAAAAGAAGAATAAATAAATAAAAATAAATAATAAATCCACCAAAGTTCCTACAACAAGTTAATTGCTAGCTTATGGATGTTTTGCCCCTTATCCCATGCCGGGTTTTTAATAACTTGTTTCTAAGGTTTTTGAAGAAAAGCTCTTTTCAAGTCTGTTTAAAAAAGCTTTAATTTCTCTACCATCTGTCTGTCTGTCTCTCTCTCAGAACCGGAAGACTCCCACCAGCGGCCAGCAGACCTTCTATCCTATCCCGCCCAAGGCTGTGCTTCCATCACACGCCCCAAGACACTTAGATTTCTCCATCCATCCCCGTACGGCTAATGCACTGCGTAATGTCGAACGCTCGCAGTGGGTTACCACGTACTCGAAGAATTTCGCTGGGTATGGACCCGCCAATGCCCTCAGACTAGACAATTTCGACGAAAAGGTCGACATGGAGAAACGAACGGGAATTGAGAACCATAGCCTAGTAAGTATAGCAACGTGCAGTGTATATTAAATGCAATCGAGCTAAATTGTGAGATACAACTGTGTATTTATTCCTACAAAACAAAACGGTCTTTATGGTGGTCATGCAGTTGGAATGCAAAAATCTATTCTAAGATAAACATATGTAGATACAGTGTAGTCTGTATCTCCAGAACATAGTCACGAAAACTCAGCTGTACAACGATTACGGACAAAACACTTTTTAATTCATAAGCTCCTGAAGACGAGGAGACTAAACTGTTCGAAAAAGTTGTATACATGGTTGTACCCACAGTTAAGTTTTCTTATGACCCACAACGTGCAATGCTTCAAACAACACTTAATTTTTAACAACTTTAATTCCATTTCTATAACGTTGAAAGTGTTTATCACACGAATCAAACAGGAGTTAAGCTACTGGGACAGGTTTTATAGAAAAGTTCAAGTATATTTCAAAACTTAACAAAGGTAAAAAAAAATCTTTTCAAAATAGAACATAAAACTTTTACAAAGATGACAAAATCGATTCTGGACTTCTGTAATTGAAGTTCATATAATGTACTCATAATTTGTGTCTATAGGCTATAGCTATAAACTAGTGGATTTCTTTTCCTGCATTAAATGTATGGACACAAACTCTTTACTTCACTACATGGCGTACTCTGGAAATCCTGGAATAAAAACCAACCAGAAATTTTACTTCAAGGTTCTGTTTGTGATAGTGTCTTACTAATTAATAACAGCCAGATTTGTATAGACCATGTAACCTGTGACATCACATGTTTTCAACAGCCACAGAGCCTGATCTTCCTGCGGGCACAATTTGTACACAACTCAATGGAAGACAACATCAATACTTAAGATGTCTGATTTGTATCACTTTTTTATGAAGAAAGAGGGGCGCATCTCAAAACTTGTTCCAGCTGTTATTTTTATAAGTCTGTGAAGCTATATTGAATTTATGATACAAAAAGTAACATTTCCCATAACGCCAGTTTAAATTCTTGCCTGCCAGGAAATGCCTTGGAATGTACAAGGTTACTCTTTTAGAAAACAAAAGTTACATGGTCTAAAAGTAGTGAATAATGAATGAATTTTCTTATTTTCCCCATAACATCTAGAAGTGTTGAAATCGGCCTGCACAGCTTCGTCAGATATTCATGTACACATTTATTTATATTTTTCTAAACATTATCTGTTTGGTTTTTTGTTTCAGCCGAAGCCAGCTCTTCCATTATTGCGCAGAGGTGTGCAGAGAACAGCACTCAATAATTCATACCTCCCTCGATGATTAGAGCACGAGGGACAGTTTTTCGAAATGAACAATACCATTCTGGTATTTGCGCGTTTTCGATATCAGAGTCAGTCTTATACCTGTACGTATATGAAACCGGCTTCACGGATTGTGTTCTTGATTTATCTGCGCGCTCGCGATGATTTCATAACGCAAAGTGAAGTCTGTCAAGTGTGTCAAGCTTAAAAGGGCAGCGTGAAAATCAAGGGAAATATTATATATTATTAAATATTAGCATGGGTATCTGAGAAACTCTTTGGTTAAGGTGCAGAGGAGTTGATTTGCCCCAAAGTTTACACATATATAAAGTACAAATTTCTAATAACGGGTAAAAAAAAAAGTGCTTTAGGCTTTCTCATTCATTCTTCTCCCCTTCTTGCTGTACCCATATTTCCCCCACTATTTGCCCTATAGGGAGGGCAGTTGCTCCCTGTCACCTTGGTCGTACGCCTTTGATTATCAAATGCCAGGGTGACCATTCCCCAAAAAAACTCAAAAAATCTATGCAAGAAGATGTCTGACTTTGTAGGAGTGGGTACTGCAGTGCCAAACAACAAATACATTGGACCGGGAATAAGGGTAACAATTGAATGAATTATTTTGGAGAGTTCAGGAAGTTTTCAGCAAAAGACAGTGAGGGGTTAAGGTTTTAAACAAAAGTTATAAACCTGCACTCCTTCAAATCTTTTAATGTTTAACCTTACGCTGAATACAGTCCCTCAATGAATACAGTTGATAACCGTTAACGGACTATGTTGATTTAGTAAAACCGTCTCCAACAAAGTGAATTGGTCGTAATGGTATATTAATCCGTTTACAGTTCACTAAATTTATTTAGAATTAATCAATTAAGAAAGATTGCTATACAAGTTACAGTTTTTGTAAGTTAAGTTCCTCGTATATGCGTAGCAGCTAGATCCTCATCAAATCTCACCTTCATGATGCAAACAAAATCACCCGAAAACTCAAACAATACATTTTATGACAAATTAACTTAAATGTAAGATAACAACTTAACGTCACAAGAATATGTACAGTTGTACAACTCAATGAAGAATCGAGGCTATAAATCAAACGCTATACGCATATTGTTTAGAAAGAAAGCTCAATGCCAAGTGACATTTTTCTAATGTTCAATCATATTAAGCATAGAAAGGCTTTTGGAAGATACTTTGAACAAATTAACACAAAAGCATTTTAGAGTTTCTACAGCATACACATAAAACAGCATACTTCAGTGCAATGTTTGTTCCATTATCAAACTAATGCAATGTGTTGCGATATATGACGCCATTAAGCATTACAGGTTGTCTATAAACGGTTCCAAAATAAACGAGATTAAAAGATGATTTGATTAGTTGTTGTTTTTTTTACAGTGGAACTGTCTTCATTTTTTTGGTCCTGTGTTGCTCTGGAGATGAATTGCTCCTTTTATAGTTATTTAGAAAAATACCAGCAGCACAATTATTGACCAACTTGAATGTAGCTTTAAATATAGGCCTTTAAAATATCAATCTTTTACGCACTCTATTTTAATTATTTTTCAGCATGCACTGAATTTGTAACTTAATAAAATATATTTGTATTTGCAATAAAATTTGTATGTCATG
Organism: Pisaster ochraceus; assembly: GCA_010994315.2. Lineage (NCBI taxonomy): Eukaryota > Metazoa > Echinodermata > Asteroidea > Forcipulatida > Asteriidae > Pisaster > Pisaster ochraceus. The sequence continues at coordinate 10,902,362 of CM021534.1, forward strand.
AAAGAATTGTCTTCGTTGTTCCATTTTTAAGACTTAGGGAAGACGCATCTTCATCTTGTGTTTCTAGAAATAGCCAATAATTTGTTATTGTTTTACATTCTTTAATAACTGGTTGCGATTATAATACGAATGTGACAACCTTTTGAAAAAAAACCCCCAAAACCCCAACACGTTCTTTAAACCTGACAAGTCTTAAAATTAAGAAACACGACCTGTCAATTTAAGTTTAAATTTAATCAGCTTTTAAGGTTGGCCCAATGTCATTCAACATGAAACACACTTCACACTGTAAGGAGACACTGAACAAATACGTCTTGTTTTGGCACAATAGCAGTTAAGATCCGGTGAATGAAAAGAAATAAAATCAAAAGATTCACAGAGGCTAGTTTGGAGGCTAATGCACGAAAGTTTTATTTACAAAACAGCGTTGTGTTTCAAGTATTGATCAAACAAACATAACATTTTGTCCACTTGGTCACGGGAGACCTCATCGAACCACACTTTCTCCATTTTCACCCACACTTTTCCATTTGTGACTGTTTGTCATGAGAAAACACGAGATTTCGCGGGGGTTTCCGTTTGCTCGCTGCCCGGCGTGTTGCCTTGTCAATACATTAAAAAGCGGCAAGATGTCAGGGACTAAAAAATTGGTTTCTAAATCTAACGGGGAATCGTTAGTGAATGGAGAAAGTAAACATGGGGACAAGTGGATGGCGTACAAAGCAACGGCATTACAACGTGTGATTGTTAGGGATTGGGTATATGGTAAACTACTTTTGTTTGACGATCTCTATGTTATTTATAGATGAATGTAGTTAGGACTGTGATACCTACAAGAATCGTGTTCCTTTCAGTATTGACATTTAAAGTTACTCATTTACTCAAACAGGTACACATTTGTGCATGTTTTGTAATGACAGTCGTAAAAAGTCTGATTTTTTTTTAAAATCAAGTTTCCCGCATTCAATGATGACATTATTTCATCAACACTTTATGTTCACGGGTCAGGTCTATGCATAGGCCTATACAATTTTGTTTAAATTTAATAACCCATAGACTCATGAAATCTCGCGGGTTTTGTGACGTCACCTTTTCAGCTTCTGCCCCTTCCATAACGTGGAATATCAAGAAGGCAAAAGAGTCAGTGATTACTAAACAATATCACCCATGCACATTATTGACAAGAATAACACTTCAAAAGGCTAGCCGATGTTTCTAGACACAAGAGGCTCTAAGTTCCTTGTAACAACACACACCTGAACATACGAGTGATTTCCTTCGGGGAAATAGACACATAAAGTAAAATAGCACCATGAGTCAGTCGAGGGTACTTGTTCAGTGACAATTCAATACTATAATTCATGACATACCTCGATGCTTTAAGTGGGTGGAATGATAATGCAATTTGCAGTTACAATGTATTACGGTTTTACTTTTGAGGTAAAAATGTATTGATATGTTTGAAACGCAGCGTATTTCCCATCTTGTGCACGTTTCAAGTAAGCCTGTCAAAATATGTGATCAGTTTGTAAATTCCACAATACAATGAACAATGCAATTTACTGGATATATTTATTTATGATATTAATTGAGTTTGAATCCGTCGTGGATCGAGAGTTAATTAGCCTAGAAGCCTAGCTGGTCAATGTGGGCATTTTGGTTAATAAGCGAGATTGTGGCAACTAGATAGCGATTGCGATTGCGACGACTTCAGCTGTGTTAATCAATTTAAGGCCACCTCAAAGTGGCTTCGGCTACGGCTAGAATAGACTTACTTTTTAATGTTGCATCGGCAGCCAATGCAGTCTAAAAAACTTCCGGGTCAGAATTGATCCGGATTCTGGATCCCTGGGCGCCTGACCCATTTCCGGGTTAGGCTGACCCGAAAAGTGGTTGAAAAAAAGAAGGTGCTTTTTAAGCTCCGATTCTGCGTAAGTTGACCCATTTCTGGGTCTTTTGACACGGGTTTGGGATCATGCTGACACAGTAATGGGCAAGTCCATGGGACCCGTATCCAGGTCAATTCTGACCGGGAAGTTTTTAAAGTCTGGGTCTTACTTTCATTTCCAATTTTCAGGTCACTCATGTACACGCTCGATTTCATTATGAATGCTTTTAAACTGACGGCCTTAGCAGGACGGCTCCTGATCACCAAGTGGCTACCACTCATTATGCATGCTTGTTAATTGATATTTATCCTTCCCACAGCAACTAACATTTGTAATTTCCCCCTCCCCCGCATAAGCAGATATTCAGTCCGTACAGAAGGACAAGACTTCGAGGCTGGGAACATCTTCACCCTTTGAACTTCTCAAATAATTCATCGTTTCGTAATTAACCATGATTTTCTCCACCTTCTCAGCAGGTCACATGTCAAATATCCTGTCACTTTGCCACAGACACTGTGAATGGCTCAAATTATACTGATTGCCGTTTTAAACAATCTCTTTCTCAGCGCCCACGGTCATATCCTACCTTCATGCCACCTCGTCCCATGGAAGGTCGCGTTTCCCGCCTGATCGGTCCCAACCAGTGCGTGAGATGTGTCATCAAAGATGGCCGCATTGAGTACGTTCCATTTTCGCCCAAGCTAGAGATTGAAATGGACAAGGTGAGATTATTAATAACATTGCTAATATTCCTGGTAATAGAAACCAAGGATGCACCATAAGTGAACTTAATCACTGTAGCTCACAATCCCGAGGAAACCTGTAAACAAGGGTGCTTCTATATGAACTAGAAACACCAGGGTTAACTTCTACTCGTCCATATGATAGGTGTTCTGGGTTCTTTTATGTGCACTGCCAATCCTAGTACACGGGAACTACGGCTTATTGTCCCACCCGAAGGACAAAGCAATGGGGGAACATCTCGCTCAAGGACACACGTGCCAAGACCGGGACTCGAACCCACACTCCGCCAATTTCATAGAGCTGCTTAAGCAATTTTTAAGCAATATTTTCTGCTTAAGCACCTCTATAAAATTGGGCCCTGGTCTCGATTTCACAAAGAGCTAAGATTGATCTTAACTGCGAATCAATCAGAACAGTTGCTAAGCAAAGTGTGATGTCACAATACAAAGATGAATCTTATTGCTTTGTAAAATCGAGCCCTAAGCTTGTGCGCGGTGCCATTAACCGCCCGGCCACGACACGCTACAACTGTAAGGTATTGGCACTACGTGCACACAACACAGTTCTGCTTGCAGTTGCAAACAAGGGGACCATGCCAAATGTCCTTTCTACCTCGGTGCTCGACTTAAATGGAGTGAAAGCCCAAGTTGGCCCTATACTGTGATGAAGTTAACGCAACACTTTAGATATCAGCTTCACAGGACAGTGAACCATGGTTCCCTGCATACACATTACATTAAAATGCTTCATTTTGTGGGTGATGAATGTACCGCCAAGTGCACTTGTCACGCCATTACTCGTATTGAGTAGTCACTTTAACATTTTTATGTCATACACAAATTTGCACTGGAGGGAGCAAACACTCGAGTGTCAATCAAGTCAAAATACACGATCGGATGTGATACACAATGCAGTGTAAAATCACTCTGTGGTCCGGTGATTGACCTAAACGAGACCTCTCGTCGAGCAAGATGTTTCGCTGTTTCTGGGGGCAATTTGAAGTCTCCTTTGACGCCTTATTCGAAGTTAATTTGAAAGCCAAGGCAGTAATTAGGATGCATCAACTAGATAGGACATTGAACCAGTACATGCACATAAAATGCCAGGCCAGGCCAGGGCCCAGTTTCATAGAGCTGCTTAAGCAGAAAATATTGCTTAACAATTGTCTG
>CM021534.1:10906372-10917083 GCA_010994315.2 Pisaster ochraceus
CGGTGTTCCTACAAACTCTTCCCATTGACTTAAAGATTTGCCAATGTAACTGCCCTTTGCAAAATGACAATAGCCTTGCTCTCTCAAATTCCAGGCCTGACATGCTAAGGTAGGTGATTAATGGTAGGTATTTTTTTCAGTGTCAACAAAATATTGAACTTATCTGGAAATTAATTTTCAGGTTCCAGAATACAAGAACCTTCCAACAGAGACGCAGATGTCGTTCCAGAACCCTGCCGCCACGGATCAATGGAAGAAGCTCCAGTCTGCCCAACATCCCGATGTACAACTGGGAAAACTGGAAGAGATGAAACAACAGGCGAGCGTGGAACCTTTGAACTCCCTCCCCATCATCACGGACGAAGAGAAGAAAGAGGAGGGGAGCTACTTGAAGAAGATGGCGGAGAGGAAGAAGGAGGAGCTCCAGGAGCTGTCTAAGAATACACGGTGGAAGCAAGCGGAGACGCAGCAGCATCATCACGACTTGAGGATGCTGAAACGCAAAGTGGATTACACTACGCCTATACTACAATCCCCCGTGTACTACGACACCCTGCATAAGATTTACACGACCAAGCCGCCATTTTATTACGACGGGGAAAACCCCTACGAGTACGATTACGTCACCCCTTGGGACTACCACAAAACGGAGACACTGACTGACGCCTATAAACTGGAAGCCGCCATGGGAGAAATGGCGAGAAACCGAACCGGTGTTTCCGCACCGAACATGAATGTTCAGTTCGCTGGTTCCCCGGGTAAGAACCCGTACATCACACCCAAATACACGCAGAGACAATTAATGCAGGGGATGCCAAGACTGGAGGCGTCTGTAGCTCAGAAACCAGTGGCACAGTCTAGCTATACCTACAGCTACAGCCCTGACCAGGTCAAAACCGTTGTCACACCAGAAAACAGTCGATACGACCTCAGAGAACTGAGTAAAAGTCTACCAAACATGTACAATAGCGCGTCAGCTGGGAGCACACCCAAATCTGTTCGCATCAACGAAACGGCCCAGGTTGCCACAGGAGGTGGGGACTCGCCCCTCGTGGTGGATAGAACATACAGACCCAGTGATAGACTAGGTGGTACATCCAACTCCTGGAGCTACCCGGCCTTTGAGAACCCCGGTAGCAACCCCCAGGTGGATGGCCGTTACTTCAATCCGGAAGGAACGCGTGATCCTCGGCTGGATTGGAAGCCGAGCTCGCCTTTCGGGCCTCGTCCTCAGACAAAGCTGTTGAAGATGCAAGATTCCTTCACGCGCACGGATACGAGACAGTCGTTCCGGAGGACATTCCCTGAGACAAACCCGGACCTGAGAGACAATATCTTTACTGGGAAGAAACATGAATTTGAAGGAGTGAACGCGTGCCATTGGCACTGAGGCGGTAATTGATATATAAACAACGGTGCACCATTTAGTAAATGGGCAAAAATCCCACGCCAAGACATTTTCATAAAGAAAAAATCCATTTCGGCAGATAATATCAATTGATAACCGGTAGTTACAACCTTACATTGCATTGAGTCACCTAACTGGATCAATAATATATTACCGGTACTGGTTATTTTTTTTTAGAGTCCAACCTCCTATTCGCATATAGGGGACAGCTATGCACAAACCCTCTGGACATTGTAAGGTGTCTTAACAAAAAAGATTTAAAAAAATAAATAAAAAAAAATAAAATGGAAGGAGGTGGTTGTGAGGGGAACTTAAATTACCGAAGGTGCATGGGAACTTTATTACACACCAAAACCCAGCTGCGACACGTACATCTAAACCAAATTTTATTAAAAATGCAGTATCAGCACGAAATAAGAAGTTTTTTGTATGAGTAGAGCACTGAAGAATTTCTTTTTTTCTTTTCGGATGTACAAAAATTGACAACAACCACTTTTAGAGTATTTCCGGTTTTTCAGTGTCCAAATGAAATCAAATTCATTTATGACCAACAAACACTAAACGTTTTCCTTTGCACTTTTAAAGTGGCTAATGCACAAACCATACGCAACGAATTAGTTCATGCTGTCCATTCCATCCAAGCGAAGACACACTGACTAAATTCATTTTTACTAACACGATGTTTTTGAGCACAACACGAGTGCGCCTTTTGCTGTTTCGATACCATGTTTAAATGAGAATAATGAGGTATTGTTTTTAAAATAGCTATTGCAAAGTAAATATTCCCCTTGTATCGAGGACAGGGTTCCCTTGACACGTTGAAGTGAAATTGTGATCAATACTTTGTAAATTTGTAAAGGCACAATTTGTATATACTGGCCTCCGTATCCGTGCTACCGAAAACATAACACAGCAACGGGTCAAATTTGCTTTTAACTGACTTTCCCCCCTCATTATACGCAAAATAACAAATAAAAATAAAATCATTATCGTGTGAGAACATTTTGAAAAAAACTTCAAATAAACAATATGACACGACTCTTCATTATTTGATCACAGTTTTAAATTATCCGGTCCAATATGTTTATTAAGATTTTTCAAAACTGTCGAAAATACAAGCTTCATCATTAATGTGTTTTTTGAAAAGTTAAAATAATGTCATCAATCAACTGCGCGAAGATTTGACAATTTTTAAAGTTTGGAGGCGCTTTAACGGAAATATAGGCCTTTCGTAAGATTACTTTTAAAGTTTGAGGGCGCTCTAATCAAAATCTGAGCCTTTCATAATGGTGATGTAATGGTGCTGGAATACGTTAAAATCACCTGACATTGCGGCTTCGTTTTTCCTTTCAATATATATACTTAATTGTTTTAATCAATTGTAAAAATATGATTTTTTTTTCATACTTAAAAATTCGAAATACCTTTTAAAGAGTTGCGTAATTATTTCTGCTTAAGCTTTTACAACTTTTGGTGCCAATAATTTGTGTTTAACTTAAACTGAAGGAGATATTTGATGCAAAATTGAGAGTTGCCAAATACTTCTAGCATTTTAAAAATTTTATATATTGATTTCTTTGATAGTTGCTCATTCATAATTGTGACAAAAGTGTGCTTTCAAGTCATTCATTTAAATAAATATATTACACTACACAATTAATGTTCCTTTTTTGCATTGAAACAGTCACAGTCATTTTACAAGACATCCCTTATAGCCACTACACATGTACACGTTTCACATTCATTCAATGGTCTGAAACAAAACCAAACATAGTTTTTTTTTCATGATTTCAATTTAAACAATGACAATGCACAAAACTTACACGATCACTTAATTCCTTTTGCTCGTAAATGTTTGTTTTCGTCGCAATGGGTGTGAAATGCATTTTGACAATGCACGAACAGAAAAAGTTATCAGAATAAAAAAAAAACCAAACCAAAAAAAACCTATAATACTTGTTCTTCTTTTTTAATGGGACTTACAAACAACATTATCCACCTTCAGTCTTTCTATGTTTGAAAATGTCTTGATTTTTGTATTTGCAGTTGAACATATTATTTTATCTACATCTTCTCAGGTTTCTCCAGTATTTATTTTGCATGCAACCAATGTATAGGTCAAATTTTTGTGATTTGTTTTGCAGTGTTTTGCGTCTCTGAACTGAAGCGTATGTTTCTTTAAATCCTTGCTTCGCAGAATGTAAAACTGAGGTTTTTTTCCAAATATTTTGCAACATACCTCCGTTCTAAAATGTATCCATTGTTTGGGCACAACAATGAGCCCGTTCCAAAAAATGATGAAATTTGCATCATTCTTTTAGCAGTCATTGGTGCAGCTCAAAAAATGATTTTAGATGGATAACCAAATAAAACAAAAGGAACAACCTGTCTTAGTCTGTATAGCCTAGGCTTTGACATAAATTGTATTCATGTATCTTAGTTTGAAATATACTGAGATACATTTAGGTCTGAAACAAAAATGTGGGAGAAAATTGTCCATCCAAACTAGATTCTTATTTGGAATTTACACTAAAAATCATTTGCCGAACTCCTTAAAAGAAAAAATTATGATATTTAACTTTTCCTGACAAACATGACCACAGGTCAGAAATGTTTCACAGTTGAATTGATGTAATAGTTGCATGGGTGATAAAGAGTAACCCAATGCAATTATAACATTAGTAAGATTGTGGTACCTGGCTACATATTGTACTTAACTCAAACTTGCCTCTCGACACCGGCACTCTCAGTTGTCAAGAGTTAAGACATCCGGGCCGATTTCACAAGGAGCTTTGATTAATCTGAACTGTAAATCAATCTTATCTGCGATGTCAAAAACACAAATCACTATGGCAATATTGACAACTCATCTTAAGATGAATCTTACAGCACTGTGAAATCGAGCCCAGGCTCTTTAATACTAGAGTCGTGGGCTCGAATCTCACATGAGTAGCCTGTGGTTTGTTTTCTGGCAGGACTCCGCAAGCACCGACTATGTTCTTGACAGTGCTTATCACACTTGAGTGTAATGGTTAAATCAAAGTTACAAGATTCAGGCCTGGAATTTCACCTTTGAGAAACGAAGGCGATTTTCATTTGGCAAAGGGCACTTCCACTGGAAAATGTTTAAGTCTATGGCAGGTCTGAAATTTCATCTTGGAGAGGGCAAGACTTTTTCATTTTGCAAAGGGCACTTTTACATCTATTGAACAATCTTAAAGTCCAAGGGGGCACAAAGGCCAAGACTAGGACAACAGAGGCCATGGCCTCCATGGCTTCTGTGTAGTTCCAGGCCCTGAAAATTTCACAGGTTGTTTCTTATTGCAAGCTGGAAGACTGAAATAATTGTACTCTTCCCAAAGACAATGTTGTGTTACAGGAAAGATGGAAATGAAAAATCCTGAAAATTGGTTGACAATTTCTTCTTGGTGTGGAAATAAAGCTCCCAGATTGAACACAATGTTACATGTTAGAGGTTTACAGACTCTGTTTACATCATTTCAAATAGAAACCAGAAGGTCTGGATATAACAAGGGCCAAGTCATTTAAGCTCTGTAATGGCAATTGTATCTCTTTCAAGAAATTCTGAAGGTGCAGGGAAATCAGTGGAAAGTCTTAAATCAGGAAAACTCCTGACAGATCACTTGCTTGCTCCTACCTTTAAATTTTGCTATTCTTGAACTCCATCTGCATGTTTTTGTTGAAGTGCAACATCAGATGTGTTGTCCGGTGACAAAATGCTGAAAAGGTGTCGTTGCCATTTTCTTTCTCCAGGGAGCAGGCCATGATCTGTAAACAATCTATAATTATGCAATAATAATAAACTGACTGAATTTTAACTAATTTGAAAATCTTATCTTATCTGAATGCAATAAAACAGTTTGGTGAATCTTTGCACAAAAGGAATACTTGTTTTTTTGTGTATGATTTGTGTTGGATTGCATTTCTAGAACAATTGCCTTTGAAAATTAACTTCCTATGGCTGGATTTTGCTCTACTTAACATTTTGTATTAAAATTTAGTGTGCAATTGGTGCTCGATATGTGGCATGATGTACCCCCCTTCTATTGTGTCTTCATTGTGTTCTGGGAATCTCTGGAAAATTTGAGACAATTTGAGGGGGGGGGCGTTACAGAAGGAAAAGGGTGTGATAAAGTATGGTAACCCTTGGGTGGGGGGAGCATCTGCCACATATCGAGCATGGTACATGTATAAACCAGTGGCGTAACCAGAGGGGAGGGGATGGGCCTCCCCTCAATGGGATCAAACAAAATGAACTTAAGTGAGTGATTTGATACCTTAAACAGCCCCTTCCCCACTGTATTTTCTCCTGCTTGCCCCCCTAAGATAATGTATGGTTACTTCACTGCATATAACTCCCACTCCCTATAGTTATTATTGGTAGAGACTTGGGAATGTAGTGATAGGGGAGGATTGGACATGACCATGTATTTGCCTCACTTTGAACAGGCTGGACGCATGGGGCACAAACACTGTTTGACTTTGTCCAAATGTCTCAAAAGCAGGTAATTCCACACACTTATTGGGGACTGAATTAGTGTGAGACTGAGCCTGAACATCTGACATCACAATTCGAGGCTCATGAATACGACAGAAACCCACTTTTAGAGCCTGCTGGTTGCCTGCCAGATGTACCTTTAGCCTTGCATGTCATTGTCATAACAATGCTGATCCCTTTTGTTAAAGTTCTTGGTTTCATCAGGTAGACATGCTCACACACACACTGACGAATGTGTGAACACCCACACTCTCGGACCTCCCAGTGTCCCTCTTTTGGTTTCACTTAACCTTTTTGGTGACAGCTTCTATTGGTTTTGTAAGCACTCTCCAACTGGGGACATTCATCCAACTGAGGACCTTCACCCAACCAGTAACCTCGCCCTCTTTTGTTGTTGGTCCCTAGTTTGAATGTGTACACACAACACACACAAATTTTCTCTTCAATAAAACCACTATGGGTTTGTCTAAAAGACCAGGGCAATCCTTATACTATGACAATACTACAACAGGTGCCTGTCTATGCATGCAAAAACCCAAACATGCCAAACCAACAGGTTGTAAGCTAAAATCATGTATTCCTCATGTTCATACAACTAAGAGTAAGACCACTACCACTAGTAGTAGTAGTACTACTACCGTACTACAGGTAAGCTGCTCGAACTGACCGACAATAAGCCAAGGTGAGTTTTGCAAATCGAGTCTAACAGTAACACTGTACATCAACCCCGTGGCATAAGCAACCTGTGTAACTGCAATAGCCATGCACTTGTACAATCATGTACATCATGTACACACACAACCAGAGTCCAGACAACACATGTACCGGCGCATGCATCATTGCATACATACATCTTCCGAATTTTGTGTTTTCTCTTTACAAGCTTGTGCTACTTACTGTTCTTTTAGTTGATGTCTCAGTCCATGTACCTGCTCAACTGTAAGGTATTACATTGCTACTTGTTGTTATTTCTACCTGTTTTTTTGTAACAACGCATCACATTCTAGGTGTTTCTGCAGCTTCGTAAATGGCGCGCACATGTTTGTAGTGTGTACGTCTGCTTTTTGGATGGGGATATTCCTAGTTTTGGTAATAGCGCCCGCTATTGACTTTACGGCAAAACGCCCTTTACGGCAAAACGCTACACTCCTCACTATTAATTTGTCAATGTTTGCATGGTTGTATGCAGTGAACATTATAAATACTCCGTTTTATTCTTTAGTAATACATAAGAAAAAAAAAGAGCCAAGTTATTTATCTTCCGGACTTGTTTTGTTTAAATTTATTTAAATGTCTCGGAACTGATGGTCTGGAATGACTGACGATCGTTGATGTCTTGCCGTGCGGTTGTTAATTGCGCCCTCTGCAGGTAAAACTTGCAAAGGCTGATGGCTCGTGTTTGTTTGTCATCAGTTCTACGCAATCACGAGGATTTTAGAAAAGTTAATAGTGTTTAATCGCAATCGCAGGGTAACTATTGGCATCAAATATTCAAGAGTTGTACATTCAATTTACACTTCGCGTGACAACCCCTAGCTATAAGCAGGTCTTGATTTTTTTGTTTAGGCTATCTTGTTTTAATTCAGTTTCTTCATGGTCTGCTGAAGAGGTAAGATAGATTGGGACAATTCTTAATCAGATTAATTTTGACCTGCAAAAAGTATCAATTATTCCCAGGAAACAAAGAATTAATACAGTATTTACTCGGTCTTAATGTCAAAGAGTCGAATTCACCTCTGCATTCAGAAGAACGCTCTGGTTACAAACCAATAAATTATCGATAATAGTTATGTACTTTTGTTCTTCAGTCCTTGGTTTCCATTTCATTGTCTCTTTTTGGTCGGCCATCGTTTTGCCCGTTGCGTCGCCTCTTTTCATTGCTTGTGTAGTTGAAGTGCGTCCTAACTCACATCCCATTTGACGAACATGACGCCAGAGTAGATACATATGAAAAGCAAATGTTACATAATGAAAGAGGAGGTAATCCCCCGTTGTTGGTCCGTTATCAGTAAAAATTACATTATCATCTAGTTTATCACTAACTGTTGGCTATCAAGTACCTGACGGTAACATTTCTTTGCTGTCAGTCACATTACTATTATTAATGGCTGCCTCGATCCGGGCCAAATTTTAATGGCTCTGCTTACCGTAAGCAAAGAATCGACTCTTATGGAAGCAGGGAATTCTGCACTTACGTCAGCGTATTTCACAGGTTAGCAAGGAATGATTGCATGTGCGCAAGCGTGCGACGTCACACATAGACATTCTTCGCTTAAACAACTAGCTGAGTGACGCCAACTAACACCCATTGATTATGTTCCCCCACAGGTATCTAGGTTTGCTCGCACAGACTTAATTCACCCATTTCAACATAAAAATGCAAATTTGTTGGGTTGCAAAAACCGCAGCATGGCGTTTAATTTATGATACAGTCTCGTTCGTCATTCATTGAAAGAAAGTAATATTTGGACTACTTCCATTTTAGAGCATCATTTAGCCAGACACATGCACTCCCATGGGTGGTTCCCTTTATGGACTAAAACATGCACATTTCAGCTTCCAGGAAGCAAATTCAAAGTGTTTTCCCGATTGCTTTTGGCTTGATGTTGACGTCACAGCAACGGCCATCGAAACCGATTTCAATTACATCGGTCTTTTTACGTGTGAAGTCCTGCACGATTTTAGCATTGATGGGACACCGTATAGAGGTGGTTTTCATACACACGCACACTGCTATTCCATCACTCACTGTTGGCTCTCAAAGCACTGGGGTAAGATTATTTTGCTGTAAGTCAAATTACAGGAGGCACCAGACTATATTGGTTATAAGCTTCGATCTGGGCCCAGTTTTATGGCTCTGTTTAACGTATAAGCAAAGAATAGACGCTTACGGAAGGAGGGATTTCTGCGCTTACGTCAGCTATTGCACAGGTTCACAAGGAACGTTTGCCTTGTCCATTAAGACACCAACAGTGTCCGTCGAGACACGACCTTGCCTCGTTTGGACAAACGGGCGGGGGCGATTAGTTTGGAAACGACGTTGCAAAGTTTCCAATAATTTATCTGTAATTGGACGGGCGCCTATCCAATATTAAATTTCGCGAGTTCCACGGCAAAAGTACATAGCAAAAAGGGATGACACGTGACGTGTGCTCCACTAATCTAATGTCACGGATATCTGTGTGTGTGGTTTAAACTATACAGTGACAACGTCAACTTTACTATATAAAGACATCAGGAGTCAATGCTATAGTAATAAGCATTAAATATCGCGGTGCCTGGCAATCATCCATGGCTATAACCCCGTCCTCCTTAATATAGTAAATTGTGTCATTAAATATCTGGATCTGTCTACCATCAGGGCTTGATAAATAGTTCAATGTGCATATAATTCAGCACCGTCTAGAACAAAACATTATTGTAATAATAACTTTTCAATGGTAAACAAATGAAGCGTTGCACGAATAAGAGTAGATTAAAATGGTCCAACCACTACAAGGCTCGAGCTAGAATAGGTTGACCTGACCGTGGAACGGGCAAAACATCGAGAACATTTTCCATTGTCTAATTGTGTACATAGGTAAACAGCGTGTACATCTTAAAGTCACATTGCAGAGCCAGATCCCGGGAAATCAAATCACAGGAAATTCCCGGTGAGTTTTACCCCCACCCCATGTTCGTTTGAATGCTCTCTTGGTGCAATTGACACGGGGAGAATAAATACTCAGTATGCTAACCCCGGGGTTATCTCGCTAAACCCTACTAAAAAAAACAGGGTTCCCGTGAAATGGCTTTTACCTGAGAGCTTGCCAGGGTTAGCAATAGTCAAGTGTGAAAAGGTCAACTAAATTTCCCCGGGAATTTCCTGGTAAAGTTGTCTCTAGAGTGAAAGGGGCTTTTGTCTCTCCTTTGAGGTGGTGTGTCTGAGCATGCAGCAAAAGCATAAGCATAATACAGCAAAGTGGGGTTAATAAGCTATTATTGTGTGGGAGTTTTCTTTAATGTCCCGCAAGAGTTTTTAGTTTACCTTCTATAAACTCCCTATTGGCAACGCATGTACAGTGTACCTCATTGCAATCAGCTTTGTGGTCAGGCTATAAGAACTCAAACGGTTCCTACCGATTGACATGCCTTTCCCAAATGAGACATTTAAATATCTTCTCTTTAGAACATCCGACTGTAGCCATGCACCAATCTTGATGATTGATATTTATAGAGCAATTTCTCGTCAGTGTCATCAATCCAGACTTTTTCAAGCTGCTGCATTGGTATTTTTAGGGCTGCTGAGAGAACATCGGTCGACGAACCGTCCAAAACGTAAAACGGGTCAACCCACAGATGTTAATGGAGATGCAGTAGGGCGCCCTCGACAAAAATGGACAAAACAGGCTATCGGTTTGATTTGATAAGTGGCAGTTTTTTGCGTTATGAAACATAATGTTTGTTCTTCAGCCGAGAAACATTTTGATCCTTTCAGACACAATAAGGAATTTCAAATTCAGTATGTTAAAGTTGGTTTAACATGCTGTGGCCAAAGAAAATACAATGTACATGTTAATACAGACCTGACAATCAGAACCGTATTATGTAAATTTTACGGTATCAGTGCATGATCTGTGGAAATGTCAAGAAGTTATAATGCTGAACACTAACTATTTGCTTTAGCTCATTTTAGATATTGAAATTGATACATGCATTTTTGAATCGATTCAACATGGAATAATCCGAACAAAATTAAAAGACCGTAAACCCCTTTTAAATCCTCAGTATATCCAAGAAGGGGA
>CM021534.1:10923963-10957303 GCA_010994315.2 Pisaster ochraceus
AATAAATAAATAAATAAATAAATAAATATATAAAATATACAAATCGTGTCTTTGCTCCCACTTGCCTGTAGCAAATACCTTGTAGCTGTATACTCTTAGATTGTGTGTAACTACACCATACAACATATTTACAAAATAACAATAATTACATACTGATTAGAAAATTTAGGCAGCATCGAAAAACAGCTCAACTTGATGTTCATCTGGAGTTGAAGGTCGATCGGACATGCAAACATGTAGGGATCTTTGTAACACATCACGTACCAATTTTAAGCCGGAATTGCGATTAAAAACAACCTACAGACATGAAATGTGTCTGCGAGGTATTTGTGTAATAAAGTCTTGTCAATCCTTTCGAAATTTGCTATGACTAAAAAAAAAATTATCATCGTGTTCATTTATAAATTTAAACTAGGGCTTATAATAACATGGGGGTGCATATTGAAAAGAGAAACTCGCTGCGTTTGAAGAAGTCCTGACAACCATCGTACACTAATCATAATAAGTAGGTCTAGGCCCTACTTATTCTTATATTGAGAAAAAATAGAGCCGACTGTATACTTAAAATTGAATTTTGAGTAAACTATAATACAGACGGAATCAAAAGTGCATAGAAAAACATCACTTTCATTCCGGAGAATGCTCACCAAAGCGAACTAAATCATGGAGCAGACGTAAAAACTGTACACAACGGAATGCTAAAAAGGTAACGAAAATCGTGCCATTCCACAGTTCGATGTTGTCGCCAGTTTCAGCTATATATTATAAACGGTATTTTTAAGGGCACAACATGATCAGACTTTCTAGCTTGTACGTGACACGTGGCTAACCACTAAAATATCAAATTAAAAGAGAGAGAAATACAAATAGGATACCATAATCATTCAAATTATCATTCTTTTAAAGAAAGGGCTTATATAAGTCTCGACGGTATAAATAGGCTATGGCTTTTAATTTTATGTGCAGCCGGTCATTGTACTGAACCTGCCTTTGACCAATTGTTTGTACGGGAATGTGGGAAATTTGAAACTGCATCTCAGGCGGTGGTGGCCTCTGAGAGACTATGGAAGTGTAGATGCAGATGTCAATTGTGGCCGTGTGGGGACAGATGATAACCAACCACACCTGGATTAACTTAAAGGTAGAGTACAGGATTGGCAGGGATAAAAACGTAATTGTTTAATTTCAATCTGAAACCTTACTAATCACTAAGTTCATACCTACTAGAACCATTTTGTGTGTTTATATCCGTCTGAAATGAAGTCATATTCGAGAAAACTGTAAATCTGAAAGCTGTAAAAAAGAAAAAAGAAAAACCAAACCAAACGTAACAGCTGGTTTCTGTTGTTACAACAAAAAATAAAGACAGTGTGTTTTTAGATGAAAATGGTGTACGGTTTTTGGCAATTTTCTCCCATCACACATAGGGGTTGAGCCCAAACTGTTACAGGCTTGTTATTTCATGTGAATGATTGATCAAAATTAAGAACACTGTCTGCGACTATATTGTTGGCTCTACCAATCCTGTATAATACCTTTAGGTTGTTTTCTTTTTTGGGGGTAGGGATGAGTGAATACCCATTCTGAAAAAAACAAAACGATTTTCGGTTTTAATTGCTTCGGTTTTCTCTAAACAGACAATATAAACTCTAAAATTGGGAGGGGGAGGGGGAGGGGGACTGACCCATTTCTGGGTCAGTTTGACACAACATTTGAATTTGACACAGTTTCGGGTCAGTTTGGCACAGATTCCGGGTCATGCTGACCCAGAAATACATTGGGACCCCCCTCTGACTCAGCATCTGGGTCAATTCTACCCGGGGTATTTTGGGGTGTGTCATCTACATCTTACATCTATTGTTCTGCTACTTGTCAAAGCCTGTTCAGCAGCTAGACAAGGGTGCGGCTGCCGACGGTGGACGGCTTGTGCACTTGGGTGCCAAAATATATACAAATAGAATTATATGTGCAAGTAAGAAAAGAAAAAAAATTGATGCTGGATGACTACTCGCAGCTGATGGCCTTCTTCAACTGCTCCAATGTGGGCAGCTGGATGGTTTTTTGAGGAAGCTCATCCCAGTCATTTATGTGACACACTTCATGCCGAGCAGAGTTGGGGAGGGAACCAGTTTAGTGCAATGCTGATTTCCCGGTGTATGGGAGTAGCAACCCATTTATCTTTGATTGAGATATGGCATAATGTGTGCTTATCCACTTTTGTGAAATTGGGAAATGGAAGTGATGATGCATGTATATTGCTAAGCACGGTGACATATACTTGTTTATATTACTTTTCGTAGAGAGGGTGCTAGTTGTATTTTGTTTGACGTCACAAACCACAAATGTAACCAATTTATTTATTTATTTATTTATTTTTTGAATATCAATTCTGGTTGTGAAGCCAAAGGGAACATAATCATTATACCAGCCAAGAAGCCTTTGGAGAGAATACAAGGAAGGACGTTTCAGTTTTAGATGTTGGAGGAAAACCCCGGGGTGCTAGAGGTGGAAGACGAGGAACCACTGTATATACGCCAACCCGACCACCCCAAAGCGAACCCGACCAACCCAAGCCAAGGTTGAACAAACATGGTCTGGTGCCAGTTTTTTGGTGCGAGAATTAGAAGTGCCATATTGCCTTGCCCATCCAAGATGGCTAATATAAAAAAAAGCAAGCTTATGGTATTGGTAATAATGTGCTGACCCTAAAAGTTGCCCGAGTTTTAAGAAGCTGTTTGTGTGTCTTGCGTTAATACATCTGGTATTTTAAGAAGTTCTTACAAATGCCCGTCAACATAGTTTGTTTGGTTATCCGGCAGTGGTTATCCGGCAGTGTAAATGCACGGGGGCGATGGCACATTGACTGTATTCCACATTGTACTTTACCAACAACAAACAAGGCATTATTAATTGGATAGAGTCAATTCTCATCAAGCCGTCAGCTGTACAAATCTATATGGCATAGGAAGATCAAGCCTCGTTAGGTTATAATGACTTTCCGTGGGGAAATTATTAGTATTGCACTCGCGCGTCTTTGGGGGGAACAGCAATTGTCACCAAGAAGAATCCGCTCACGGTGAGAGGGTATAGCTTAGGTAACTTAATTTTTCTTAAAGCTATTTATTTATTTCAACTTTACATGCACTGATCAGCTGAAAGTTATTAGTCTGCTTTGATCTGCTTACAAATATAACCTTGTTGTGAAAAAAACAACTGACATACCACTCAGTGAGGCCCAAATGCCTTTTGTATCATTTTGAAAGATGCAAAATACCTCGTTTCAGAATTCGACGCTGGGATTCAGAATTTTACTGAAGATCCTGGAGACAGAAGAAGTAAATTGTAGCCAAACTTGATCCTTCCAAACGTAACTAATTTAAAAGGACTTCACGCGATTGTGGCGAATTATTTTGTTTTAATGGCTGCAGGTATCTGCTTATACACTGTTTGCTACTCTGATATAGATTTTTGTAAATTATACTCTTTTTACAATTAAAGTAGAGTTTTAATTGATTCAATAACAACCTATATCAGGTATAAATCAAGTGTAATTTGTATACTGGTCAACTTAGGGCAATATGGCTAAAACAACCGCATAGCTTTATTGAGTTAACTAATACTTATAGCCATTATTTGTAAATGTCAAGTGTTTTTGCAGTGCTTTGTAAGAGCAATAGGCCCAATTTAAAGGTAGAGTCATAGATTGGTAAAAAGGCTTTACTCCAACAATTTATGACCATAACAACTTACTTTGTGAAAAGCACTACAGTATAAACTATTTTGAGAAAGGATTCCCCTTGAAGTAATATGGTTTGGATAACTTTTCACCCCAAAACATTCGACCAAAAACATTCGAGTCTAAGAATCGAAGCATGCATGAATCAAACTTTGCAAGGGTTGGTGCCCGTTCGTGACATCTGCGGCCACAGATGCGGTTGGTACCCACTGTCACCTCGCCAAAATGACCCTACCTTTAAGAGTATGACCCTACCTTTAAGAGTAATTTCCGTCGACTACATCATGCGATACCATACTTCAGGGTTACCATATTTATTTGAACCTTTAGGTTTGGCCTGAGGAATCCCAAACATCCATAAATATTCTCAACATTAATCTATACGTATTCACTTATATGGCCCTACACTTCTGGACCTAGAGGACGGTAGCAGCTATTGTCATAGTGTTAACCGCTACCCCCCCCCCCCGAGAGCGCGCAAACTTAAAGTTGCCTGTTCTAATGGCATGGTCTCAAACAGAAAGAGATCAGAAAACCACAGGTGATGACCGTCTTCAACAAAAACCTTCAAGAAATTGTTGAAACTATTAATACAACCTCTACGTGGTGCATTTTCATTTTCATGGTGTGTACTATAGGCCTGCTTGATGATGACAAAGGTTGTACAAAAAAGTCTAGAGTGGTCTTCTGGAAGAAATTGCACGCGAGAACAGTTGAAACTTTATATTCATTGAACCTGTGAAATAGCACACATTAAATATCCCAGGTCAGAATCTCAGAAGCCTGACCTATTGTTGGGTCAGGCTGACCCGGAGGGATTTAGACTCGGGTTTCACGTCAGTTTGACCCAGTTTGGGGTAAGTGTGATACAGATTCCAGGGCCCAATTTCATAGAGCTGCTTAAGCAGAAAATAATGCTTAACAATTTCCTACTAAGCAGAAATGAGCAGGATACCAGTCACAAGTTGTACACGTGACATGGTAGTTTTGCTGGTAACCTTATTCTGGTAAGCAACATTTTATTGTGCTTAGCAATTTTTGGTGCTTAATTTAAGCAGCTCTATGAAGTTGGGCCCAGTAAATGGTTCTGGCCCCAGGTGACCCGGAATTCGGGTCAATTCTGAATCGGGAGATTTGTTTTTAATCCGTGTCCCCCTTCTTCACTATACCTATGATATCAGTCACAGTAACAACATAAATAATATATTTTTAAAAATAATACACCATTTGCAATAATCGAAATTGATTTCTACAAATCTGACAGCTTTCTTTTTACTAACAGGAGGTCAAGTGTTCTCTCCACAGTACAGCCATGTGCGAGACATGATCTGGCACTGGATTAACCCAAACAAAAACTGAACAAACACGCATTCAATTTAAAATCCCCAACATAAAATGTTACTTGTTGGTTTTTCGACAACCTGAGAAAAACCATCTGAGCCTAAGTTCATACGGCTGCACAAAACAACCTCAACCTAATAAACTACCTCCATACTGCCCCTTTAATATCCGATTCATTAATGTAAACACAAGTGACAACAAGGTAAACTGCTAAATCGCCCCAATCGATGGTAACCGAATCATTTCCGGCTTCTTCGAGATTCACCGGATATACGTTTTGTCGGTGTGCTCGAGGTGTTCGTAAACAGCTCGTACATCGGCAACAACTCCTCTCCACTACTCTCCCTTTCTAACTTACACTCTGCTCCCTAATGTTGTTTTTATACTAACTTGTGTAATATGCTGTTATGGTGACTCATCACTACCTTGACTTTCACAACGGTTACCATTTTAAATGATCAATTAAGTGGTCCTTGATGTTCACCAAGTGCCCTTGCCCATGGAAAAGAAAATCTCTTCTCGTCTTCTTTTTTGTTTGTACATCGGTAAACTCAGTTATTTTACATTTTATTGTTGTCATAATTTGATATCAAATGTTCGAGAGGTAACCCTTCATTTGAGCTTTCAAGTTATGAGTTGCAAGCAAATAAAGTATTTCCAATAATATTTATATCTTCGCTAATTGTTCACCATCAATTTACTCCCTCAAAACCATTAGAATTAGCATACACTATTTTGCTCTGAAAAGTACAATTTACTACATAGGCCCTATGTCCCCACAAAAACAACAAATAACAAACCCCAAATAACAAAAAAACAAAACAAACGCTACTTAATCCATGGTCTTTAAATAACCCCCCAAATATATTCATTTGAACCCACGAAAACAATCGATTTACGTAGATTTTCCCTTTAAAATATGAACCTCAAAAGTAACAATTCGGTTTATATTTGGATTATTGACGTTGCTTAATCCGGTGACCTCCGGCTGCTCCCCAAAGTGCGTCTATATTTACCTGATTGTAGTTATTTACGGATTGAATGGCTTAAGACTTAGGCCGAAATGAAATTGTAACGAAGCGTAAATTCAGTCACCAAGGCGGTCTAACGTCCTGACTGATTAGCACGGGTGGGTGACTCTGACTGAAATCGACCAAACAGTGTCTCACTGAAGATCTCCCACAGCCATGTCTGTATAGTTCCGAGTATACCCATTGATCGTTACGGGTGTAAGTGTAGTTTTTCATGGAAAGGAGCCAGCTTATTTGTCCTCCGGTCTCTATATATTATGGTTTCTCCCATGGTGTTGGCTCACAGACAATTTCGCAGATCTAATTGCTTTGATAGCAGGGCACCAGATGCAACAAATGTAAACCATGACAATTTGGCCGGTGAACTGCTTCTGTAAAAAAAGCATTTTTTTTCTGTGCTTAATATTTATTGGCGCTAGCTAAGGTCCAATTTCATTAAAGCTGCTTAATCACAAAAAGTATCCTTATTGGCAGTAAGTAATTTTTGTTACCAGAATAAGGTAACCACCAACGAATCGTCTGCGACTGGTTTACTGCTTATTTCTGCTTACTAGATAACTACTGTGCATAGTTTTTTGTACATCTCTTTGAAATTCATTGGTACCTCTTAATAAAGACCTAAAGACGTACTGTCACGGTCAAGCCATTTTGTTTTCTTCCATCAGAGCTTATGTAACCAAACTTAGGCTGTAAGGTAAAATACACTGGTTCCGTTTAGGAAGGCCTACGATATTTATGCCAGCACAAATGGAACACAACACAGATGATTACACAATGATCACCCAACCCTTTATAATACAATACAATACAGCATTACCATGTCCATCGAGAGACACAACACAGACGTAATGTAATAATGTGGTACTCAATTCACCCGTTGAGTTCAGTAACGATGACAACGTGGTTTGGGTTTCTATATAAATACCTTTTTATGTTAAGGCCACAAGGGATGGACACATTTTTTTTGATACATTGAGGCAGACTCAATAATTATTGATCGACATCCGTCTTTAAAGTTTGCAACGTAGTATCGATGGACTTTTATCATTTTATTTTAATACTAGACGTCTTTAGTCTATTTTGTTTTTTCCCTCTGTGGTTTTTCTATTCTCGGACTAGTGACGTCAGTCCATCGAGTTTAATGGCGACCTTTATTGAAGAGCACGCATCTTCTTTTATTTTGAGCCAATGTTACTGAAATGATCCTTGGACACAGGGAATAAGATACCAGGGTGACTATAACAAATTATATCGTTTCAAACTTAACTAGACCACGCGTGTAGGATCGATGGTAATCTTCAGTTAAGTCGGTGGCAACGATTTAGAATATAAACAGTCAAAATGCAAGTGTGTACCTAAGATGAAAGAAGAAGAAGAAGAAGACATTCTATATTCATGCGAACCCGCGTGGGTTGAGTGGCCCTCCAAGGCCCAAGCCAACAAGCCGGCCCCAACTATGAGCATTTATGGCACGAGTTGTTACAGATACTCTCTCTAACAGTAAGAACCGCTCCATGAACACATTAAAAAAAAAGTACATACGCATACGGTGGCTACAGGCAATCTTTGCAAACTGCACACTTTACCCCCTAACGGATCGGCGGTGCCGGCCCGTTTCACCTGCCGCCCCGAATTGATTTTTGCCGCCGTGCAAATTATCATTATTGCCCGTGCCGGCAGCGCCCGTCCTCTCCTCCATGTTTTCTCGTACATTTCGCCCCGGCCCCCCTTCAGTGTTTCTTCCCCCCTTGTATTTTACATCACGTGGGGGGAAGAGACAATCTGAGATTGTGTCTTTTTGTCTCCTCTGCGGAAATTAAGATGAAGAAGAGCTTCGGGAAAGAAGATGCTCGAAGATAATGAAGCCTTTACAAAGAGAACATTTAAAGATGTTAACCGCTCGAATGCCACTTTTGGGATTTCGAAGTATTTAGTGTGATTTTATCCCCGTCAGTAATCAGTTTTGAAAATCACAAACAGAGATTATCGTCGAATAAATGTAGCGTGGGTCGGGGAAAGAACGTACGTAAAGAGGAAGAATGTAAAAGAGAGAAAAATATTGTTATTATTATTATAACTATTGTTATTGTTATGTTCTTCTTCTTTTTCTTCTTCTTCTTCTTCTTCTTAAGTTCTTCTTTATTTTCTTATTTATTTGGCAATTTTGACAAGTCACCTGTGAACGTTTCCTATGAACACAGTGTCTACTTGTTGAAAAAACAGCAAAAAATAAATAAATAAATAAATAAATAAAAACTAAAAATCACCGTATTTCCACTAAGAACGTCAAATCCATCAACGCTAATAGCGAGGTTATAACAGGTACCAACCGCATCCCTGGCCGTTTTGCGGGCAGTATTCAAACGGACACCACGAACATTTCCAAATGTCACCCGCAGGCAATCTTTGGACACTCAAATTTGTCGACACGTAAACGAAATAAGTTCGCAGGATGCTCACTGCCATTTAATTACAACAAGCTTTCGGATAGAAATCACCCAATTTCCTATCTGGGTCATTTCCAATGTATGACCCTGCGGTTCATTGAAACTATTCGCAAAACTTCGCCAATTGAACCATGCAAACGCCTGTTAGTGCCAAACGTGTCCTGTGCCGAACTTCATAGAGCTGCTGAAGCAGAAAATAACTCCTAACATTTTTTCCCCTGCTAAACAGCATTAAGCAGGATACCAGTCAAAGATGCAACTTGGGAAACAAGAGTTTAGCTGGTAACCCTTTTCTGGTTAGCATAATTCTTGTGCTTAAGCTGCTCTATGAAATTGGGCCCTGATTTTGAACACTATTTGCGGCTACGGTTACGGCGACAATTGTTTCTAATTGTGTTCATAAAGACGTCCTACACTTCAACGCACACTCTTAAAACGTCTGATCCATATCCGGGTCCCTATGGGGCTTGACCCATTTCAGGGTCATTACGACCCGGTGTCTTTGTCAAAATGACCCAGAAGTTTATATTCCAAGTTTATATTCCATTTTCAACCACTTTCCGCCACTGACCCGACAATGGGTCTGACCACCCTGGAACCCAGAATCTGGGTCAACTCTGACCCGGGAGCTCTTTGGAGTGCAAAGTGACGCGGTAATCTTGCCGCAGCTGTAGCCACCAAGTGTCCCCAAAAGTCTCATGTTGAAGCACTTTGAATAGTTGAATGTAATCTTCTAAATTTATGAGGTTTTTGTTTTGAAACCAAGACGGGAATAAGTTTTCATCCTGATTCAAACACATTTTTGTTTTCCTCAAACAGAAATAAACCTGAGACATTTTTTACGACCCTCTCAGTTTTAAGTGAAATCACTCAGGGTTCAGAAGGGCTCTTGTGCCATGTAGGAGCGACTGGTACGTAATCGAAATTTGAGCAAAAGTACCAATTTTACTCCGTGTGCTTCAAATAGCGCTCTCTTTGATCGGCCAGAGACGAGGGAGCTTCACCGTTTGGCGGTGTTCGAATACCGATGTCTCCCGGCTAAATCCAAACCGTACTTGTGCTGACAGCAGTACGTGACACAAGGGCCATGCAAGTCCCAGACCCGTCGACATAAGAGTTGATCTATCTTACCATCCCCGCACCGCATCTCCATCAGCATTCCTTTCCAAGCCCGCTATTTTATTACCTCGTTTTGTCTTCTCTCTCTATTGCTCCCCCCGTTTTAGATGTTATTGTCAAGCTCAGGAACGTGTTTGATGACGCGTTTCGGCCCATCGTGTCACGCTCCGGCGGATTCCGGTCATTTCGGAACACTGTAGGGCTTTCAGTAACAGCACAACATAAGTGAGTCCTTGCAGGAATATGTTCCCGAATTTCATATTTTTCTAGCCAGAACTCTGACAGTACTTGTTAATTTCATACATGATTTCTGAACAGCTGGCTTAAAGGGAAATATATAAAAACCTGAAGTTGCAAAACAATTAAGGCCCGACTTTCAATATCGAGTCAAAATTGTATTTGTTTTAGTATAAACATAACCAAAACAAAATTATAATGAATCGCTAATCCTGTATTTGTCGTGCTATAAGAATGTTACCGTGGGGCGAAACTGCATTTAAATCTGGTTCTTTTGACATCCCCCAGATTGACAAATCACGTACCTTTTATTAAGCGACAACACTTAGACATGGGACAGAGGAAAGCAACAAGAAATGTTCACTGCAGTCTTCTTGAAATTTGTATGATCCGTTGGTTAGGCTGTTGTTTCAAATCAACACAACACAAGTGTAAGAACCACAGAGTTACAGTTTGAACTGCTTCTCTGTTTTCTTTTTAACTGCCGTTTTTCTTACGTAACAAGCCACTGGGCCTGAAAGGGAGGGTATACCTTTGGTAATTACTCCAACTAAATAAATGACCAAAAACACTTTCTTGGTAAGAACCGGTGCAGCTGTTGATAATGTTTAACATTTTGAGAAACGATTCCCCTTCAAATGTATGTGGTTTCAGAGAGAGGGATTCAAAAACACATTTCAATCTGAGAGTTGTTCTGCATGCAACGTTTCTCAGATTGTGTATCCCAAGTCTATTCGGATTATTCTTCCAGTGCATGGTTAGTGGTTACCTCTCCAGATTTTAGGCAATATCTCAAAAACACCGAAATGAAATTGTCATTTACATCATGGATTAAAACAATCGAACGGTTCCAATAATCGAACGTATACTTTGCCTTTAGACCGTGTCCAAATTGGCGGAGGCTACTGCTATACGGCTACGGCTAGTTTTTTTGTTGCGTCACCATGTGTGTACATGAAGTATACTACGTCCGTAGTAGCTGTATCGTAGCCGCCAATATGGATAAGGCCCCATTACACTCCATAGTATATGCAATTTCACCCGGAGAACTTATAAAGCCCAGAGCAGAAGTTCCCTCGAGGGTTGCATTCAAGTTGTTATGGCGTATTTGTGGACTCGAAATGGATCGCATTTCGGTCGTGGTTGCTAACAAGCAGACCGGGATAAAATATGAAGCTTTCACATGAAAATATAAGAGGGGGAGGCGAGCTATTTGCGGCAGGTAGGCCCTATACAAATAATTGTATGGTATTTTCTCAGAGAAGTTTAGAGTAAGGGTTGAGAGAATAAAAAGCAACGTTTTGCTAATATAGATAATTAATATAGGTAATAATAATAATAATATAGGTAATTCACAAATACGTTACTTTATTCATTGTAATTGAGGCTTACTTCCGTTGGCTTCCTCGGGTATATGTAGTGTACTGTTTATTCATATCTATATGCTGCTTTCGTTTAAAGGACACCGGCACTTTAACCCTTTATGCCTACAAATACATGCGAAAAGAAGACGATGAAGAAAACAATCATCAGTTTTAGATATTGAAGGATGATTCAATAAATTGGAAAAGCTCAGATTGATTACTGCAAAAACCAACCCCAACTCCAAAATGCATGAACATGGTCAACGTTATTTTCAGGAAATTCCCTTCCTCCATGTTTTGACGCAGTGGAGTGGGATCAAGTTAAATACCCAAACTAAATCCGTTATCCGACCTTGGCGCTTAAAAAATAGCTGTTGGTTCACGACGTATGACGTACATGAGGATATGATTGCAGTCTCAGAAGGTAACCAAATAATTTAGTTTTGAACTTGAGTTTTTGATTCAGTGTATATGAATTCATGGAATGCCTTCACGTCTGATGTTGTAACACCATGCGATCTGCTCAATGCTATCTGACTGACAGCACACAAGGAAAAAAACAAAATAAGTTTATCAATTAACAAGGTTGGGGCTCTTCCCCAGGATCCACGGAAAATGATTGGAGGATTGTAATATCATTTATCATATGACGCAGTCCCAAGTGAGGAAATGCCAGGTTTGAGGTAATCTATTAATTGTATTGGTTAACGGATTCAAAAGGACTAGTCTTAATCCAAGCGTTCGCAGCGGATGGGAGGTGTAAAATGACACACACTTGAGTTACGTTGTTAGAGGCGCCCCGCAAGTGAGGTTTATACTTTTATCTATTAATATCGTTACCTTCAACTAGATCAAGGGATGATGAAATTAACTCTCCGACCTGCTTTATTTTGGATAAATTAAGTCAAATTGCCAAGCGTAAAATCATCAGGTACGCCTAAATGTGAAGGATAACAAACTGGGGAGGCTTATTGTGCTAAGAGACAGTTCAGAGAGCGGCTTTAGTAGTTTCAATTACACCATGAGGAAGCGAAGGGCTTTTCATTTTAAAAGAGGCATGCTGTTTGTAGCATTGTTAAGTTTCGGTAGCTGGATTCTTGTTATCCGTTTAGTTGAAGAGGAAATCGTATTTGATAACGTCTAGGCCCTTTCAAATTTATTATATTCACACAAAATTAACTAAAGTGCTTTCAGTTGAGTACTGATTTACAATTGTAGCAGCTTATGAGAATCGTATTGCAAAACAATTAAGATATATAAAATCATTAAATTTGTATTACAGCGCAAAATTAACTTAGTACTGGGTATCAGTCATTCCGAAAAATGCTTTTTGTTGAAGTGATTTTAAAATGCGTATATATTTGTGAATGAATTTCATTCCAAACCTTTAGTTTCCAAATAAACACACCATCCTACCAATCTGTGACAATGTCAACAAATTGGTGCTCACATCTTCGGAAAGTACCCAGTAGGCCTATTGGCGTCGGCAGCGGCTGTACGGTTGGTCAAAATCGCAATTTGTTTCATAAAGTTTGTTCTCGTTTACCACATGACGTTGTTTTGCAATGTTTGATGCACTTTAATAACTGCTTTCTATGAATAGATTATGGGATATATATTTGAACTGGAAAGTACTAAATATTGTAATCCAACGGCCAAAGTATTGAGACTGGCGCCATAATGCTAATGCAGAGGACCTCTTGTTAACCAACCAGAGCATAACCGTCATCTTGAATGCTCGGCCCCGGTCGGATGGGTGCCTAAAAGCCTGGCAAAAAAGGACTTGATTGCCACGCGCTGAAAGCCGTCTTATTTAACCCTGATGACAAATTTGGTTCTGTAGGCCTCACAATACAATCGTCATTACAAGAATCAAGAACAGACCCTTGTCATAAAGTGCAGCTTTCTTAAATTATCACCCCTTCAATTTAAACCAGCGTAACGAAAAACGAGGATGGGATGTGACGCATAGTGTACTTCTGTGTATGTATTTCATATCAACAAATATATTGTAATAATGCACACAATACATGTAACATGCTAAATATTATTGTTTGTCCTTGGCTGCTCGTGAGATATTACGTCAAGATCCGGACAAAACCTCTACGAAAAAAGGTTTTTGTTTTTCACCAATAATCATTAGCTGATTTTTTCTTCGTGCAACCCAAAGCTCTTAACTTTCTTGAATCTATAATTTTGTTTAGAATTTCAACCTCAGTTTTCGGGTGAATTCGGCCAAAAACCTGACCTAGCATTCAATGTTGTCTTCCTTAAATTTTGTCTTCTTTCTTTCACATTTTTTCTTCTTTTAGCGACTAATTACGTCCCTTGCAGTTGACTGCAAAAGTGTGCCCTCTTGTGGCCGAGCAGGAAGTTACTATAGTTTTTCAACATGAAAGTTAATTCCCGTGGCCGACTTGTTTCGCAACTAAAGTGAAAGAACATCGTTGTTTTGTTCGTTGGAAGATTATAATCTTAATCTCATCTAGTTATGAATATTTACAAGATAGATCGTTCATGTATTTGAAAAAACTACAAAACGATTTATTTGCTATTTTGAGTCAAAAGTGAAATACACGTTCATTATCAGGCTAATGTCAATTTGAACAGTCAAAATAAGTAACAATAATTTTTAGGGGCATCAATTGCCATTCCTAGAGTTTTGCTGGAGGACTGACAAGTATATTTGCTTCGATAATAACCCAATCGTGAAATTTGTCAATTTTTACTATGAAATGTTTCCAACAATGAGACAGAACTCAACCGAATCACAATATGAACTGTACCGTTCCTTTAGGACTAAATTGTTGACATTGATACAATTTTTTCTTCGCTTTTGTAACTTCAACAAAATCGTTATCACTCAAAAATTGTATTATTTGTTCCCTTTCAAATGTATGGTCTAGTTGGGTAGTTAACAATGGGCTCCAAACACTAATGCACTTTTAATTATCAAATTAAGCGCGGTTAATTTGACTGCTGTCGACTGAATCGCTCTCTTTTGAGGGGGAACAATTTACACCCATCACTTCAGTGAGGCATTCTTTTCGTTAGTTTATTATTGGCTAGGTCGTTGTACTTATTACTGTCGTTATTAATAATCTGTCTCTTGTGATATTGCGCTTGAGTGTTCTATTGTTGTAATATAACAGGCCTAAACTGTTTTTGCACTGTGTTAGGTTTGAATAGGCCATTTTAAAAACATCACACACCTCATTGGTTTGTTAATGGGCATATTTATTACATTTTTCTTTCATGCCTGTCGACATGCAAAGATCAGATGGTCATAAATTGGCTCTGAAATTCTTTTGTCGTGGATTCTGGGCACGATCCTGCTTTGATCTTAATTTTGCTTGCAGTAAAAATTAAAAGGTCGAATTTTGCAGGGGAATTGTTATCGCCCCATTCAAAAAAAAATTTTAAGGGATATTTTACTCCAGTATACATAGCGTTCGGTGAGGAATTGTCGACTTACCCCCCGATCATTTTATATAACAAACAAACCATTGGGAGAGATGGGTGCCAACACACGGAAAAAAAGAAGAAAAAAACCCAAAAAGGAAACATTTTTCCGGTCGAACAAATAACGGCACGGTAATCCAGAGGTCGCAGGTTCATGCCCCGCTCAAGTAAATTTTTCTTTGTTCACCCAAAAATTCAAATAAAATTTCATGAAGTGTAATATTGAAATTAATGGGTTACGAAAACCGAGATGACATTGATATTATAGCACAAACAAACTTTATCATCAAGACCATAACCATCGTGAGCTTTCACTTTCTTTTAATTACCTTATTTTATTTACACAGAGGAAGACTCCACTAACAAGGGTAGTTCGAGACCCTACCATGCTCCTTTTTCTTTTCAAAATCACATTTCCCCCGCAGAAGCGACTGGAGGACTGATCGGTTTGTAGTGGTATCTTTCCTTGCCTTTCGATGAATTTGACCACAGATTGAATCGCGCCTCGGACCTGAGCCTTGCATGTGGATAACCGTATGCTTTCCCCCGAGTGCGTGGAATTTTCTCCGTTTCCCTCCCACATTAACATGTGCCTTAACTTTTAACTGGGGTTGAACAAAGAAAACATGACGAGAGCGGGATTTGAACCAACGACCTACAGATTGACGTGCCGGCGCTTTACTAACTAAACTATCCAGGCTCCATATTTTTCAATATCTTTGTTCGGAGTGTAAGTCAGCAGCCATACAATCGTTAACTGTCGTATAGCCGGGTGTGTTTTTATAGAAGGGAAACTTATTGGTAATTCTTAAATAATTTGGGGTTGAACGAAGTTGTTAGTTTTCCATTGTGGTTTGTTACTTGATACTAACTTTTAAATGAAACAAAACAGCGTAAATGTCAACTTTTAAGAAATTCAAGATCTTGTACATTACATTTCGGTAAGATCAAATTGAATTTCCTAACCCAAGCAGTGAAAGCCCACACTCATGTCGATCATAAAACATTGGCACTTTATGTTCAGAAAGCATACAAAGTGTTTTTCCCAATCCAAGCTCAAAAAAATAAAACAAAAACAAGCTGGGTTTAGCAGTTGCCATTTATATCTCTGTATGGGGTCGATAGCATCTATTTCTTTCTGCCACATGACATAGCCTTTTTATAAAAATCATAGCGGATAGATCTTGTTAAGCTCTCCAGAGGAACGTCGATGTTTGGACAAAAAATCGTCAGCCTCTGAGTCTTGCGGTTTTTTTTCTACTGATTTTTCATCTGTGGCTGATATCTTGCTGCTGTTATGACGACAGGGGAGCGTTGCCAAGGTAACAGATGGTTATAGAGTAGGAGTGTAAATCGCCCTAGCATCAGGAGGAGAAGGTAAAGCTTGTTGACGACGCGTGGCTGAGTTGAGGGTAGCAACAGACGGGACTGTGCCTGCCTAGCCATCGGATGAGGGATATCGTTTGGAAGTAGCGAAGGATTCAAAGAAGGCCCGAGGGATACATATTATCCCATTGGTACATAATGATATATCCGCAGATCATTTTTGATACTATACTACATGAAGCTTTTGGAAAACATTCAGGCTGTCCACCCCCTCAAAATGGTCTGGAAGAAAACAGGAGAAAAACACCCTGGCATAAGTTAGCCTGAAATACATGACACTGGCACTTAGTCGGGGTACAAACGTTTTCGTTAAACGCACGCTCGGCAGTTGGCGCAACAACATTTGTCTTTTAGTGCTCCAGGGTTCAATTAGCTCAAGAAAAGACGAGAAAAAAAAGAGAGTCGATCTTGACAAAGACGTGTCCCGTTTGAAATGAGTCCATCCCAAGGATGTGAAATGAAAGCCCAACTGCTTAGACAAGAGGAACATTTACATTAATTTCAATCTCAACGACACTTCACCAACAACCCAATATCCCAGGAAAAGGCCGGTTTCCATGGGAACCATTAGGAGGCGCTAGAAGCTGCACTTGATCCTAGTTTCTCGTTGCCATACATCCGGTCCGCTCTAAAATGTCCATGCCTTCTCCTGGAGCTTGCCCTATATTCAAATATTGCGCCAAATAAATATGAATCTATCCTTACCATATTTCGAGGGCATAATTGTTGAGGCTGTATGATCGATACCAGTTTAAGTGTGCGTTGTTAAGTGTGCCTTCTAGCTCGGGCAACCGAATACGGGAACACATCGCCTGAACGCTCAATTCAATAGAATCTCTCTCGTTGTATAGGCCGTTTCTGGAGCATCGATCATGGGGAGCCATAGCACCATCCGACCCATCAATTCTCCCCCATTCACCCGCTGACCCGGAGGAGTTATAGGACTTGCCGGAATCCACTAGAGAAAATAAAGAACCTGGGCAATATCCACTCTTTAGCTATTAACGGAGAGGGTATCATTTTCCATATCTCCCGTATGAAGCTGTGTGGCTTTTTAATTATCGGCTTTTCCGATATGACCGGGCGCAATGTACTTGTCCCGTAACCTGCGGACAATGTTTGAGCTCGCACTAAATAAGACTTCACAATTGTTGAAATTGATTTCGACGAACTGGGCCCATCTTGCCATATTGTTGAATGCTTAACGAGAAGAAATGCAGCATACTTGACGCCTAATTGATAACACCCCCGACCACTCGAGAAATGAAGCCAGATGGCAAGTTGGGGTTTAACATTGATTTCTTTCAAATGTTTATTCAGATGAGGTAGAGATTGCTTTTCCACTTGCGAAAATTTGTAGTTTGATAGGGAGCCATTTCCAGCAGGAGCACATAAAATGAATGAATGAATGAATGAATGAAAAGAAACTTAACCAGTGTATGCTTTTTAAGAAAGAAGCTACAAATAATGAAAATAGAAGCACAAAGAAGTAGAAGAAGAAGAAAAAAACCCGAAACAAACTTAGTAACAAGAAGTAACTATAACCTAGTGAACTTACGGATACAACCATGTGCAAATCTCTCCTGGGAGGAGGGCTGTTCGTGGTTGTACCTGTAAGTTTAGTTTGAACAACTTTAGTTTCTAATATTTTTCCACACCATGCAAAGCTTCAGACATCACAAACGTAGTTTGACCATATTTGTTCTCTTTTTCGAATTAGAAGTAGGATTGTATGATGGTGTACAATGTGATCACAGCCAGGTATACCCTCATTTATTTCAAATCACCCTTCTTGCACCGAAGGGGGTTATACGCTTTAGTTAATCCTCTCTGTATTTGCATCCACCTATTGATGGGTAATAAACATACCCAACCCCTGGTGAAATAGTAAGAGGTCCCCCACCTTGGTTTTCACAACAGGTACAGTTGGGTAATGGTCCTCTAGCCGTGGCCACACGTATGTCCATGAAAGAAGAGGGCATTGGTTTTTGTACCACTAGCTCTCCCTGTCTTTACGCCCGTGTAAGTGTAAGTTAACGTAACCGAGTGTTGCATGACCTGTGACTCAAACTCGATTTCGACTTGAGTTACAATTTTGATGACTCGGACTCGAACTTGAGTCTCGACGGTCAAATGGAACTGGACCGTCTGGCCTCTGACTTGGGACTCGAACTCGGTGAGTGCGACTCAGGACTCGACAGTATAATGATAATTAATAATTTATTTTGTTTGTTTCTCAAAAAAAAAAAAATAGCCTTAATAGATAAATAGAAGTAGTGAGTCGCTGCTACTGTCCAAAGAGTAGCGAGGTTCAAGAGTTAAGTAATATTTCAACCGACCTCCTGCCAGCGAATTGCTTACAAACAGAAAGATTTTAATATAGGATTTATTTTCAAACAGGAGTGACCAGAACTTAGACTCGAACTCAAGCTTCATGACTCTTGACCTCGACACAATGGGAGCGGACTTTCGCTCTGTCCCAGCGCCTCATCCGTATTAAAGGCGCTGGGATGGGCTGACATTATGCACATGCGCATTGTACCATTCCCCTGACCTAATGACCCCGGGTCATCTCTTCCTATATTCTACGATCAATATTAACGTAGCTCTGTTGCGTAAATCCATTGAAAAATAACTCTTGTCACTCTTTGCCGTACTAAATAGGGGTCGATCGCAACAGTCGTCTTACTTTGGTTTTAAAATATCGTTTACATTTCATCAATGGAGCCCCATCGTGTGTAAATATGTTGTGAGTGAACGCGCTGCGCCGACTGCAGAACAATCGTCCTCATCATGCGTCACTATATCCCGAGTAAGAATTTGTAACTGACGTACCGACGTGACCACAATACCGGGTTTTAAACCTATGCGTGCGGGGTTACGCATCTCCATCTTGTCGGACACCAATGACCCCACAACGGCAGAGAATAACACACTACTAACTATAGGTCACGTGTGGCATTTAGGTGTGGAACTTGTTTTTCCTCCCCTCCAGGCAAATTACAATTTTCAACAAGTCTTTCTCATTACTAAACAAGACACACGAGTTTTTTTTAACCCGTCAAGGTCAACCGTAATTGCTCTAAGCGTTAGCTCGCTCGTTGACTTGTTAATACGACTGTGTCAGAAATTGATTAATTTCAAAGATTAGATTCTGCCTCATTAAACACGAGGGCGAATTCAGTAATAACCTCATTAAGCCGTTTTTTATATGAACAGAATATACTGATGATGTGACATTTAATTGTAGTAGCTTTGAGTTTAATTACCCTGACATGGAACCTTTCGTGTACAGGCATGCATGTTTCCACGTTGAGAAGCGTGGCCTATTGTTCCCTTGTGTCATGCTCTGTAATAAAACAAACAATAAGTGTGTGTGTGTGTGTGTGGGGGGGGGGGGGGCTTAAATGTATTACACGGGAATGGTAATGATAAAAAAACACGATTGCTACATTTTAGTCTGAAAGGTTACTGATTATGAAATTCATAATATTACAATTTTTTCTGTGAAATGTTTTCCCACGAAATGAAGTCATATTTGAGAAAATTGAAAACCTAAAAAACGCAACAGCTGATTTTGGTTGTTAAAATCCAAACTAAGGACAGTGTGTTTACATTCTGAAACTTGTGCATGTTTCTCACTATTGTCTCCTTACTCACACAATGGATTAACTTTCACAAGTTTGTTATTCCATGTACTATATGGTTGACCACACAAAACATGAACACTGTCTGCGGCTACTGTTTCAGCTCTACCAATACTGTATAATACCTTTAAGATAGGTAGGGGTTACCTTTCCTGTATAGAGTCCTTGAAATGACGTCACATGCGGCTACTATATGCCCATGGTCTGACATTTTTGAAGTAAAAATGCATATAAAGATGTGGCAGGCGTCTGACCGGGAGCGCCTAACCGAAAATGCGCACTGTACTACACACGGGAAAAGAGAATCCCAAAGTGGTGCAACCGAAGATAGATAATTTTGTGTGTGGTTGCATCAGGCGTGTTGGGTCATTACAACAATCCTCTTCAATAACAACAGCAAACGTGCAGTCACGATGGTCAGAAATACCAAAGCTGCTGTCATGATGTGAATGATACACGCCCGAGTTATATTTATTTGATGACAAAATTGGTACACTACGAACAGCGCTACGTGGAGAAAGCATGCATACAAACAATGTTATAACTAAGTTAGTCTATCTGAAATAAAACAGTGTTCCTAGATCTTAATATGAAAAAGGTCTTTATTAACGAATAACAATCGAAAAACATGAGTATTTTAAAGTTGTTAAATGGAAATGTTAATAGGTAATTTCTCTATGAAGCCACTTCCCTATTTACAATTTTCTTTGTCCTAAAGTCAATATGCTCTGGTAAAAACAATTCCTCCTCGAAGCAGTGAACGAGTGGGCTAATAAAAAACTCTGGGTTGAACTTTAACGTGTTGTTTATAATATGACAAGACTCGATCATGTCGTCATTTTCATAGCACTTTAATCGCTGAAATGTTATAGTTCCTTAAAGGCCCATTAATACACTCTAAAAATTCCCGGTTCAGAATTGACCCGGGTTCCGGGGCTTGACCAATTTCTGGTTTAAGCTGACCCGGAAAGTGGTTCAAATGGGAGTTGAACTCAGATTTTGCGGCAGTTTAACACATATTCCGGGTCAAATTGACCCCAAAATGGGTCAGGCCTCACGACGGTACCTGGATCCAGCTCAATTCTGACCGGACGTTTTTAGAGTGTATAGACAAATCAGTCAGTCGGAACTCAATTCTGCTACCTACTGTTAAACCAGGATGAAGCCGTGTTTGTTTTGTCTTCGTAGCAAAATGAACAATTTCAAAATGAAGCTTAAACTGATGTCACATACTCAAACAACGTTGAATGCAAGGACAATATTATAGATGGCGGAGACCTAATTAAGGTTAAGAAATTACTAAATGTATCATTTTCAGTCAGCGTAATCTTTAAGAAAGATTACACGGATAAAAGAAAATACCCTTTCATCAAAATGCTATTGTCCGTGCATCACCGTTACCATGGTAATAGTTTTAGCGTGGGCTTCAAAATGAAATTCTGCAAATGCCATTTTTTTTTCTTTTAAAGATTGTGATTTTGCTCTTAATTTTTCAAGTACCATGCAAGAACACTCGAAACGGTTTCTCTTATTTGTTATACCAAAAATGTATTTTTTTTTACCGTGTCGTGCTACAAAAAAAAATGGAAGAAGTGCAATAAAAATGATCGCAGCAAGGGCAACGTTTTTAAGGGTTGGTCGCCAAACTTCAGCGGGAACATTAGGTTTTATCTTATTTCCTGTCAGCGTGGCATATGATTTAATGAGACAATACAACAAAACGTGTAACCCGTCCCCCACGAACGTGAGCAACCATATGGATAAAACAAATTCACGGGTTATTTCATTTTCCCTGCAAACAAGAGGACCAAGGTGGGACTAAGTCCTTTCAAAACACAATGCTGCATCATTCCTTTAAGGGCTCCAAGAATGAAACGCGTGGCGAAATACAAATATGGCGTACCGACTTCCGAAACATAATACATGGTCGAAATCTGACACATTGCTTCGCCTTGGGGTAGTATAAAAGACCGTGAAAGATGGAGGTGGCCTGTCGGATTGTGCTGCGTGAAATATATTAAAAAAACACAGTGTTTGGTGGCATTGCACACACTTTAATAGTGTAGTACACTTTTGTTCAAGGATCGGGTTGGGTGGTGGAGAGCTCTTGGTGGGTCGGACCCCTTAATCATTATGAATCTTCCCCGAACTTTAAAACGTATAGCATGATCTAGGAAGAGTACATTCAGTCACTTCAGATTCAATTCACACACAGCACAACCAAGACTGTGACAATTGTATCAAAGTTTATGGTATACTAATTCAAGTATATGTTTTCAAGCAACCATACAGAATGACAGTTTGCCTTTTCTCACAGAGGTTCATGCTCTTTCAAAATACTATGTGTCTTTTTCTATAATAGTGTGTAATAATAATGACCTATCTACCAATAAGATACACGAGGTGCTTGACCAAAGAGAACCATTTAAGACGGATTTTTGAGGGTTTTCTTAAGTTATGAGACCCATTTATGTAGCACTTTAAGGGATCAGAAGGTGCTTTCGCACATTCAGCAGCCACTGCCAGAACCACCGGAGCAAACCCCTTTTCTAAAGCGATAAGTGTAACTGGGTTCTTTTACGTGCATTACACAACACATGCGATATACGGCTCGATGTCCCATCCAAAGGATAAAGCAATAACATAGTTAAGTCCCTTCCTTATGGACATACGTGTAAAGACCAGGACTCAAAACCACACTCTGCTGATCAGAAACACCAGAGCTCGAACCCAGTGACGCAGTGATAGCCGTACAATTTTCTTGAACGTTGAAGCATTTCGTATAAGGAACAAGTTTCTCTTGATAACTAGGATTATTAGCAGGGGCATCAAACGTGAGATTAAACTTCATCTATAATGTTTGTCCTACTACCAATCTTCGGCCATCAGCGTTTTCATGACGTCAAAATCCAGAAAATAATCCATGGAGTCAGTCCTCTTTTCAAAATTCTTCATGCTTTCAAATTGTTGTAAACATTCGTTAGGGCCTAAAAAGTAGTAGATTTTTAGCAATAGCACAACCTGTGAATCTATTAATTTTTTGCAGTTTGTTGTATTCACGAAGTGACGAGTCCATACTCGCCCTTGCATAAAGAGACACATAACCAATTACATGGTGCCAAATACCAAGTGACGATTTACAACGAATATTTGTCATATACTTATATATATATGAAGTGGAAGATCGAAGATGAGTTTCTTGTTCCAAAGTTGCATCGTTGGTAAACGAACAGGCTTTCGGGCTTTTTTCTTCGGGAAGGGGTAGGATGAAGCAAGTGACAAACAAAACATAAAACACGAAATTGGGTAAAAGCATAAAAAAGGCCTATCACTGACATAATCCATCTGTATGTCAACTGGTTCAGAACCAACACTCAGTAACACTACAGAAACTAATCAAAAACGTAACACATGTAGCATTTGAGATTCAAACACTAGTGCTATTTTCAGACGAATTTGCATAACCATATTCTATTTATAGTATTATTATTTGGAAATTTATCAGTAATCTTTCATTTGAATATTATATCACATCGGTTATCGACGCGATAGTTGACTTTGGTAGCAACAATATTAAGCGTCAACAGGGTATGCAACATGATATTTACATAAGGAAAAAATAACCTGTTAATAATGTTAACCAGTGAAAGACGGACCCTTGACACTCGTATTATCAGAACTCTTATTGTTTCTCAAAAAATATTCCTAATTAACATCACTCAGATATTTTTTTCTAAGATTAGGCCTTGGGCCTATCTTTGTGTAGGTCTACAATTATGCTTATAGAAAATCCGTCCTTTATTGTTAATGGATGAACGTTTTTATTGGAGCATTTTGCGGTTGGATATCAGATGAAATTGTGCAACGTAGATGCAAGCAAAACATTCAGAAATTTCTTGAGATATAATGGGTTATTTCAATTTATCGAATGAACAAAAATCGAAAGCATTAAACTCTAAATTTTGCATTACACGATGATACGGCAGTGCGTATTAATTCAGATGGACAAATAATAAAACAGACTGAAAACGTGTTATAGATAGGACTCATCAAAAATAAGCCAATCACTTTTGCCTGAGGTCAATGTTAAATTGAATCTCTCTTTATAGTGGACCAGTTATGCATGCAGGTTCATTACAGCTTAAATGGCTTTGTGGTTTTTATACAGTGCTGTAGTACTCGAAACATTCGCAGGCGATTTCAAAGTGAAACTGCCTATAATGGCACACAGGGCGGTTTATTAATAGTATTATTGTTACTACTATTTAATATTTCTTGTAATGAAAACAATGAAGGCTCATAGGTGACCCCAATCACTGTAGCTCGCAAGCCTGAGGAAACCTGTAAGCAAGGGTGATGGCTATGTGAACCAGAAACACCGGGGTTAACCCCTACTCTTCCACGATAAGTATTCTGGGTTCTTTTGCGTGCACATACCATTCCCAGTACACGGGACCTACGCCTTAATGTCCCATCCAATGGACAATGCAAGTGTGATAAAGCGTATTGCTCAAATATACAAGTGCCATGACCGGGACTCGAACCCACACTCTGCTGATCAGAACCATCAGAGCTTGAGTCCGGTGCTGTTAACTTAAACACGCTACGCCACGCTACGCCACGACACGCCACACTATTAATCGTCCGAAAAAAGCAACGGAAAGACAAATTCGTCACATCTAAATCAGAAACAGGGTCACACTTTACAGAAACACGAAAGGAAAACTGGAGTTACAGACATCATGAGGAAAAGTTATCCGGCCAAATGGAGATGGGCTGTTTACGCTGCCCAAAGAACAGACACAAGACGGACAACAAGATTAATGGTGTGGCAACCAAGTACGGGGGGAAAAGAGAAAAGGCAGACGAAGAAGAAGATGGAGGGGTGACATTAGATCTTAGTCAGGAACATTATGGACAAGGACAGCAAGAAATAGAGACGAATGGCATTTTCATCAGGATGGCTACATCTGGATAAACACTGCCTAAATCTGTTTACAAGTACACAGCATCAGGATTTAATGTTCTGCGTGGTGAAGACAGAATGTATACCTTTCAATGACATTTGTCCTCTTTGAATAAGTTATGGCTTCCTGATGTGCAGAGCTCTTTGAGTGTCAATACACTCGCCGAGTTGACTTATTTTATGGAATAAAGTTGATTTGTCGTAAAAATGATATTTATCTTTCAAAGAGAAAAATGGTTAACTTAAAAATAATTCGAGTTGCCACGTTAATTTGTCTTGCCAAGACGATCTACTGCACTTTATAAGCTCCTGGTCAGGATTGATACGGATCTGGGTCCCATTTCTGGTGCAATACAGCCCGGAATATGTGTCACAATTACCCAGAAATGGGTCAAAATTACGAAGAATTCGAGTTCATATGCCATTTTTTAAAACGACTTTCCGGGTCAGTCCGAAACAGAAATTTGTCAGTGCTCATAAGACTCGGAGTTCAGGTCAAACTGGGAAGTCAACCTAACACCTAAGTTTCAGAAATTCGTCTTGGCGTAATAAATTTCCACAGTAAAATGGACTTTGTAAATTCAGTATAAGTCATTCCGCTTGGCGAGATCATATATCTGGACAAGTCGACATCTTAGTTTAAGTACACTTTCGAAACTTCCCACTCAGATTTGTCCAGAATTCGGCTCCAGTGGGGCTTGACCCATTTCTAAGTCAGTATGACCCGGAATCTGTGTCAAAATGATCCATCCAAGTCAACTATCTGAATAAATTGTGCTGCAGGAGCCCCCGTAGTGTTCTCCGGTACTTTGGCGTAACACGTCAACTTGATGACGACCAGAAAATGCCAGTCGACCTAAACTATTCGTCTCCAGGCATCTACAGACATGCAGGACAAGGATAATTTTGTTTTGCTGGTTCACTGGTATATCTGGGTTGCATCTTGGGTTATTGTTAATGAAATCGAGCACCCGATTCCTGGAAATGATCAAACTGTTTTCCACATATCCTCATTTTGTTTTGTGAAGAAAAAGTATACAAATCAAAATACTTTCCCCGTTGTCTTGATTCCGTACGTATCTCTTTGATTTACTAATACTTATACGTAGACCTCTTCGAGGCAAGGATGTATTCTAAGTGCTTAAGGTGCAACGTAAAATCCTGCTGAAGGAAACAGCGTGTATACCAAAGAAACCCACAGGGCAGCATTGACCCATTTTGGGGTCAACATGACCTGGAATTTGTGTAAAAATTTCCCATTTTGGCGTCAAACTGACGCTGAATCTTTGACCCGGAATCCGGTCAACTCTAACCCGTTAGTTTTCAGAGTTTCATGTTTTCCACTGTATATGGGAGGCGTGCTATATATTGTGCCAGCATTTTAAACTCTAATTTGCTGATCTGCATTGTCTGCTTGGCACCTGGGACATATATCCAAAGAATATCCATACGTACAACCGTTTTAGTTATACTTTCTTAAGTGTATGGGGCCTAACCGACGGAAAGAAAACAGTCTGGCACCTCTTTTTAAGTGAAGAACCCTACACGGATTAATGTTAAATACATGCAGGAAGATTGACAAAATTGGATCACCCTTGGATAAACGTCTATAATTATAACGATACTGTAGTTGTGTGGCACAAAACCGAGGCCAGGGAGAAACAGCGTGGCGGTTCCTTTTGGTAAACTATTAATCGTCGTTGATGATTACCATAACTGACAC
Source organism: Pisaster ochraceus (assembly GCA_010994315.2). Classification (NCBI taxonomy): domain Eukaryota; kingdom Metazoa; phylum Echinodermata; class Asteroidea; order Forcipulatida; family Asteriidae; genus Pisaster; species Pisaster ochraceus. The sequence goes on from CM021534.1 coordinate 10,950,423, forward strand.
AATTTGCGTAGAATGGTTTTCCAAAAAATGTTTTGTTTCTTACACATTACAGAATGTGAAATTCGAAGTCATTTCAGGCACCGCTACTCTTCATGAATAGATAGCAGCTTAACTTGAAATTGAAACCCAAACTATCAGCTTCCATCATTATTTTAAAGCTGTTGTCTGGCGCCTGCTTGTCAAATGTTCACACAAATACGGACCAGACGAAAGGGCACCGAAAAGGGAACAGTCTTCTTGTATAAATCAAAATAGGAAAATTAAGAACGCTGTCTTTTTGTTCTTTTGTGAGCCGTTTACAGTTATATTCCGCTGTTGTGCCCTTAATCGACATATCCATAAAAAATTGTCTATCTTGACGACCTTGCATTAAAGTAAACGAGAGCCTATTTTTCAGTTGTATTTCATGGCATTGAGGATTCGTTCATCTGCGCATGTCTAATCTTCTCTGTATTATTATTTAATCGGACAAATTGCCATTTTTGTCATTGACATAGCGGATGCCACTGCAAATTAATTAAGAATACAATGGTCTGTTCACGTTGTATATTGAAAAAGGGAAAATCTCTTTGTTGTGGAGACATTGCGACCGTTACATGGCCTTGCTATTCACTCGGGGAATTGATGACGTCTGGAGACATTTTATAAAATTACTTAAAGATTATTTGCCACACCCACTTTGTGTCCATGAACTAAAGTTGTCTTGAAAATAAGCGTAACGGGACCCACAACACTTCGCAGCCGAAATTATTTCTTAAGCAGTGTACTCAATAAAGATATAAACACAACAAAAGCATCATTAGCGAACAGCAATACAGATTTGCAAGCAGCAACAAGCCTGCATGAGCAGCAGCAACATAACTAGCATTAGCAGAAGCAACACACTAGCATGAGCACAAGCAACACACTAGCACGAGCAGAAGCAACAGCACTAGCATGTGCAGCAGCAACACACTAGCATGGGCAGCAGCAACAACACTAGCATGGGCAGCAGCAACACACTAGCATGGGCAGCAGCAACACACTAGCACGAGCAGAAGCAACAACACTAGATGAGCAGCAGCAACAAAGTAAGCACGAGAAGCAGCAACACCAGCGCAGCAGCAGAAGTATGCAACTACTCAAGCATAAGCACAGCAAAAACTAAAGCATCATTAGCAGCAGCTACACAGATAATAGCATTAATTCCGTAGAGCAAAAGTAGCGAGAGCAGCAGTAGTCACACTTTCATAGCACCAGCAGCAGCAAAACTAGCATGGGCATCAGCAGCAACACTAGCATGAGCAACAACAGCCAACACTAGCATGGGCAACATTAGAAGCAACACTAGCATGAGCAGCAACAGAGACAACACTAGCATAACCAGCAGCAGCATGAGCGGCAACAGAAACAACAGCAGCATGAGCAGCAGCAGCATCAACACTAGCATGCTCAGCAACAGAATCAGCAGTAGACTGAAAAACAGCAACAACAAAACACTTGCATAGTTACCTCATACTTCCAACATACTGCCATGACGAGCGAAGATTTCGTGCTGAAAAAACATCAATCACAAAAAACGGATTTTACTGAAGCGTTTTTAGCAGCAAAGTTAATGCTTTTTACGTGTGTCTTCACTTTAAAGCAGAATTTAAAAATAAACTGCACACAAAAGTTTATGAAGCAAGGAAGTAGTTAAAATCATATGCTTCAAAATAAAAAGTGGGTATATCACGGCAACTTAACGAGCAACATCAATGAGCATCAAACATATAGCCAAGCAGAGATCTGTATTTTATACAAAATAATTACATCTAAAGAAGATTTCATTACTTTTTAGTAGTACCAAAATAAAGACGCCAACACGCTCAGAACGTGTTAATCACGCGAATGTAATTAAATAAGCAGTGAATCACATTTTTCAGTATTTGGATAGTTGTGAGTGCTGCTGCACTTTTTAAAGGAGAGCCTTGCACTGTTCATTGGCAGCTGATGGTCACACAGTGACACGCGTATTTCCAAAGCTGCCGATTTATAACAATGTTTTGACCAACCACAGGCGAGGGCTGAAACACCATTCGATGCAACTCTGACTTCGAATTAAGACGGATAAAAAGGTTTTACACGCACAAAATAAACCTGCCAATTGCTTAAGCCGAGGTTACCAGGAGACATTTCAACTCCATAAATAAATCGCTTGCCCTCTAACCGGAACAACCTAGCCAATAAAAACAATAATAAAAAAAATAAAATAAAAAATAAAAAATAAAAACTGCCTGAACCCACCCGAGCATTACAGGGTCATTTGAAACTTAAATTTTTTAATCGTAATTTTGTTGTTGTTGCAATTCTTGTAGCATGGATGTGGAAAATCATTGATCACTTAGCCTGTAGTATGGACCCACTTCACGTGACGTCATATCCCATTTGGTTGGGCCATTCTGGGAGGCGGATTCTCTGTGTTCCTGTACGGTGTGCATTTATGCCAACGCGCGTGTGGGTTGGACCCGCACCGTTTTTTTGCACTCGCAATTTGTCTCTCAAAGAATGGAGGTAGAATGCTCAAAGTAGCGCAACATCGAAAGACAGTAGCCGCCTGTGTATTATCAGTGTATTGGGTCCATCCAATGTTTGTTTCAAACCATGGTCATTTCTTTGTTTGATGCTGGCATTTATCACGGAGTGGAATCTCATTTCATAAAGCACTTCATTTCCATTTACAGTGATTCCCTTTTGGCGATCTGTTTGATTTTATTTTTACGTTTCCATTACAAGAGAGCGATCGATTGTGGCTAATGAGAAATGTGCACAGGCGCCGTTGCATGTATACCGCATCTACAAGATCTTGGACACTGAAATTGAATTGTTGTTGTGTAGGTTTATTTGAATAAATCTATTTTCATTATGTTTTGGCCCGGAGAATCGCTTAAAATATTCTCATGCTTCAGTTCTTGATGCTGTTCGCCAAGACTAATCATATGGGACATTTTTGTTTCCAGGAATAAAAATATTTCAATGGCCCTTGCAAACAGTTAGTGATATCGCATATCTAAACAGCTGATGTAAGCGTGAACTCTATAGTTCCAAGTGCTTACTGTGTTATACAGTGAGTGTAGCATGTCAGGCAGCGGAAGACAAAACTAAATTGGAATTTTCTAGAAATTCCCTGAAGGGATAGACAAATAGAGCTACCCATACTCAATCAAATGGTGAACCAGGAATTACAACGGAGAAAACAATGTACTTTTGTTGAACTTCACCGAACTTATAAGGAGAGGATATAAATTTATTAGCCAAGTAAAAAAGGGTACGTGATAAGTTACTTGGAAAAGAACTAACGCAAAAACACCCCACTTTAGTTTGGTAGATGGATGGCCGATGATAATAGACTGTGCAAGTCTCGCGCATATTCAAACATTGTGAACAGTGAAAGTGCGTGAGTTTGTTTTCTTCATGCGTTAAAGCAATGTACGGAGGACCAAAGTGGTCGCAAAAATGTTCGAATACGCGCGAGACTTGAACGGTTGTGCGGCCCCCAAATGTAGCCCAAACCCTTTATGTAGCCCAAACAGGTCGAAGTTTGGGGCTACCTTAGGTCGGGCTACAATTAGGTTGGGGCTGCTTCTAGGTACAATTTTTGAAACAACTTAGACAGGTCTATATGATTAAGGTACAATTTCGGGGCTAAAATTAGGACGGTGCTAATTTTAGGGTTAAAACAAGGTCGGACTACATTTAGGCTCGGCTACATTTCAGGGGCGCACACGGTCTATGTACCTCCCTTCTAAATCAGTCGAACTTACACAGTTTGCATAAAATTAGCAAACACAAGATATATTGTATAAATGTGCCGCTCAAATGCTACACATAACTTAAATTCCAAAACTACAGCCAGAAATTCCAGACTCTTCATTTACTCATTATGACACAAACTTAAGTACATGTGAGCGTACAATTTTACGGGGGTCTTTAAGATTTGTTGTTGACACCCCCCCTAAAATCAGTAGCAATTCCTCGCCCCTTATGGTTTAACAGGCTTTAAAGGTAGGGTGTCAGACTAGTAATACTCCAAAAAGTATCTGTAAAAATGTATTGGTGAGAAGCATATGATGATGGTACATAAACTAATTTGAGAAAAGGGTACACTTTCGAAGAAATATGGTTTGGATAAATTCTCACCTTAAAACATTTGAATGTGAGAAATGATTCATGCCTGAAACGTTTTTTCTTCTTCTGAGTGCTGGCATCCGTTCGCGAATGCTGCTTTCAGAGATGCGGTTGGTACCCGCTGTAGCCTCGTTCGGATGAAACGATCGTGATAGTTTTTGAGGCTGTTTTCTCAAAAATTATTCAGCTGAAACTTGTACAAGTTTCTTTTGTTGCATATATATATTTAATTTTACCTTATAAGCAGCATAAAGTTGACAAAAATAAATCTAAGACCCTACTTTTTAGTATAACGACAAACATAACAAGGTACAACTGGTGCTGAACTTCTCGCCTGTTCATGCGTAACTTTATTGAATTTTTTTTGTGGGTGGAGGTCCATAAAAAAACACACATTTTATTCTTTGCTTAATTGTTTTCTTCAAAAGTTGCTGGTTCGTGGAAGTCCACGTAGCAATGAACGTTATCTCATAAAAATACCAACGCGTAAACAAATCCATTGTACAGGTATTTTTAGCCAGCCGTGTTGTCGGCTGGCTAGTTCAATGATATTTAATTAAAGCGACCTTTAATTTGAATTTTTTTGATCGACGAAATATTCCTCTTTGGAATGTAAAGACTTATTAGTTGTTGAAATCCAATGACATCATGTTAAAAATGTCTCTCTTTAAAAAAGTCAGCAATGAACCAAAACATCCCTCTACAAAAATACACAAACCCATTTTTCTCAGAATGATGTCACCTATGTTTTGGATGTTGACAAATTTTGCACTGGGTATCGAATGCACTGGCAATTGACATCATTTTAACGTGAGTTGAAACTTGTAATTTTCCCCACCTCGTATGAGCACTTTATCTAATGATAAATGAGTACACCACAAAATTGAAATGACATTTCCCTTCCTCTTTAAGCGAAGTAACAAATATGTAGTTCACGTTGAAAAGCAGTTTCTAAACATCTTTCAATTTAAAACGAAAGCCCATTAGTTCCAACAAGAATAAAATATCAAATCAAAAATTCGAAAGCCGTTATTACTTATTCACACTTCGTTTTGACCGATTAAAAAAGGAGGGCCTTATTTACGAATCCGCAATAACCGTAATGGCCAGCCGTTATAGTGGATGCCGTTATAGCGAACTGTCAATCCGTTATAGCTGATTGTAACCCGTTGCAGTGAACTTTGAATACGTACAAGAGAAAAATAACAGATGCGATTATCAACAACTCCACTCCAATTAAAAATCGCCATGTCAATGATATCAAATAATGCCACATTAATGCACCAAAACAGATTAATTATTAGTAAACTAGATCTGTTTTCAGATCCTTGATGAAAGTGTTTTGTACAGCAAATTTCCCCAGCAATCTGCAAAATGTCGCATCATCGTTAACATGTTTTAGTGAGATTCGTCGAAATATACTTTGCAGACTAAATCAATGAAGACAACGATCAATATACAGATTATTATACGGGTGAGGAGAATAACATTGATGGGTAATATAACCATGTTCTACCATAACACTTAGTTTTCTTGAAACATATCCTCACTTTCACTTCATCAAATTAGGCGGTGGTCAAATTTTCGAGGAACACATCTTATAAAGCTTGATGTTTTGTCTGATATTTCTTGCGCGAGAATAAACACACGCTATCAGACCCTGGTTTTCATACGAAATGTAAATTACTCAACAGGCCTAAAAAGTGCAGCTCAATTTTGATTTGAAATCTAGTGCAGTGACGTACTTGAAAAACTATGAAAAACCGATTTAAGAAAATGTGTTTTGGGACGAATTTCTCGCATGTGGTAAGTGTTTCTTATGAAAATTGATAGGACAATCGGTACAGGCAAAAAGTTTATTAAAAGTTAATCCATTTTCCTGAAAATTATTTGTATAATACAACTTCCTATCGTGTATCAGACATAGTAACTATCAGTTTTGACTACGGAAATACACTCCGAAAACTTCCGGGTCGAAATTGATCCGGATCTGGGTCCAGTGGGGTCTGAATCGTTTCTGGGTCAAAATCATGACCCAGATTCTGGGTCAAAATTATGACCTGGATTCTGGGTCAAAATTATGACCCGGATTCTGGGTCAAAATTATGACCCGGATTCTGGGTCAAAATCATGACCCGGATTCTGGGTCAAAATTACCCTGGATCTGTGTCGACCTGACGCAGAGTCCGAGACCAAACACCTTAAAAAAAAATCACTTTTCGGGTCAGCCTGACCCAAACATGGTGCAGTCTTCCGTGAGAACTGGAGTCGAGGTTAATTCTGACATTGGAGGTTTTTTTTTAGACTATAATATCCTTGAAGGAACTAATACATTTCAGCCTTTAAACTGCTGCTGTACATGATTTTAACGATCATCTGACGAGTTTGTTCAAATGCGGAGGTTCTACCTCGATTTGAAATATCATTGAATTCTAAAGTATTTAATTTGAAACACAGGTCTAAACTTTGGTAATTAGTTACACACTGCTGTCCTCACAACGTCTTCGTTGTTTCTACCTGTGTGCGGGTTAGTTCAGCGGCGTAGCTAGGATTTTTCACGAGAGAATGCTTCCAGTATGATTTCATATTCACTACCTTATGGGGACTAAGAACAAAACAGATAAGGGAACACAGAAGGTCTCCATAGGGGAATTCTAAAGACTAGGGTGCTCCACAGGGAACTTAGGCCTGCGCTAAACGTCGCACTTTTGCCGTGTCGAACTCAAACAGTTAGA
>CM021534.1:10967778-10986985 GCA_010994315.2 Pisaster ochraceus
TGACAAACACGATTTTTATAAATATCAAATTAAGTCAGACCAAATCAAAATCTTTCGAGTCTAAGACAGAGCATTGACTATCGGAATGTGTGTTTTTGTGTTTTTTTTTGGTTCGAGAGAATGCGATCTGGGTCTAGATTTCAATTTATTAAAAAAATATGTTATGATCTCCTTACAGAAATATCCCATCTACGCTTTATTGTTGTAGACAAGTTAGAAGATTACAGATTAGAAAATGAAAAATCTACCCTTGAAGTATTGTAAAATAAAACGAAAACGTGCCTGTGTGTTTCTAACCTTTATTGCGATCAAATGATGTTTCCCCACTGTTTTAATAACCCATAAAAATAAGTCATCGGTTTGAAAGTGCAGGTAAAATGCATACGTCACACAGTTTTGCATGTAATGGAACAGCAAAATGAGCCGAAACCTCCCAAGGCTAAATATTGAGTGCATTCGCATGTCGTATAATATACCAAATTAAATAAGGACTTAGTAGTAGTTATACCACTTGTTTCAGGACATATTTTTTATTTAATATTGTAAATTCGCAAGGAGTCTTGAAAAAAAAAGCTTAGTCAATTATTTAAATAAAATGTTGCCATGGCAACAATTAGCAATACTGACTCCACAGTTACTCAAGTTTTATTAGGCTCTTTTCACAATTGTTAGCCACTACGCTCCGAACTGGGCAATCTTGTAAAACCTTTGGCTGTGCCGCAAAAAAAGAGTAACCTGGTAAAGTAATTTTAAAAGTAATTGGAATCTAGACATTGGGACAGGGAGTTTGGTTTGTATGTCAAAATGACTCTGAACAACATGCATCACCGAAATGCTATCATAAAAGAGGGACTAAGAAACGTCAATATATGGTTATGAAGGATGACGCACGACATAGCTCATGTTGGCAGAACGGATGATTCTGGTATGTTCATTTATATGCTCTTTGAATCAAAATAAGATATAACATGGGTAATGTATTTCTAGAACTAGTTCTTATTTACTTTAAAATCAAGATAAAAGGGGTACAACAATTAGTAAATTGCTGCTTCAGGCTTGCTTACACTCTTTGGATAAACATAAGGTACATCATTTGGTTGGGTTAGAAAAAGTGCTTCTACTTCGATTCGAGAATGCGTTCTGGCAGAGCTAGCTGCACTTTGCAGAACACTAGCGGTAGGCCTACTCGTGTTTTATTTGCACCAAGAACAAGTACAGCCAATGGGAATAATGGAAGAACCACCGTTCCTGGTAGAATCGCTTGTTTTGTTTGAATCGAGATAATGTGGGGCATAATGGCAAATTTGCGACTTAAGTGGTATGCTTCTCCTTTTGCAGCCAAGACACTGAATGCACAGTAATATTGTAGCTTACCATACTCGAACATAGATAACGCAAATGCTCAATTTATCGACAAATGAGAGCATGTCTAACCCCTGATTGCCAACGGGGGTCAAAACCTGATGTAATCATTTCCACATGATGTTTGAAAAAAAAAACCCGTTGAAAATCCATAACTATGCACTAATAGGAGTTACCTTCATTCAACGTATACCCTTGAAGTACTATAACGTTAAGCTGTCCGCCATGTGGTAATCAAAAAGCACTTGGCTGACATATTAAAATCCGCTGTGAGAATATCTACTTGTAATTGCACGCTAAGTGCCGGGAGTTCGTTTACGTGAGTTACAGCATTGAAACCCCGCCCCGACGTTCTTACGGACCCGATGAGTTTCAATTGTCCAGCCACGCTCTCGTTACATTACATTATAGTCTCAAAATCGCCAACCGTGCCTATATTGTATTGTGTAATTTGTTGAACATTGCAAGCTTACCCTATTATTTGGGCGATAGTCTCCAGTTAAAACACTTACATACATCATCCCAAGTTGTCCTCCCCCCGCCGTTACATACATACCTTCATGGACAGTGTTTGATAGTAGTAATACATTGGCAAAAGATAAATAATTCAAGTAAACTTAAGGGTTTTTTTTCAAATAAAAAACCTTTTCCTCCAGACGCCTTTACTTTATTCCCAATGTACAGAAACAGCAAATAACTGTTCATCATGCAAAGCGGGAACCCGCTTTTCCTCTTTTCCAAGCACAAATTTTTCGTTTTTAATGAACACACACTAGGCCTGTCGGAGGATTGTTTTTAATAGTGTGTTGACAGAATTGTTTAAAAGCAGGTATACTTTTGGTATGTTAAAGACCAGTATCCCCACTTTGTGTATCCCAACATAAACATAAAGTAACAAACCTGTAAAAATTTGGGCTCAATTGGTAATGGAAGCTGCAAGAACATTTGTAGAAAACAACAACAACAAAGAACAAAAACAAAACAAAACAAAAACCTTGTTGCATAAATGTGTGTACTTTTTGATGCCTGAGAAAGGCTGTATGCATAAAGCAAATTCCCCCATTCTCTCAATCTACATTACTTCAAATGAGGCCGTTTCTTAACAACGTTTTATAATATCAAAAGAGTAATTACCAAAGGTGTACCCTCCCTTTGACATTATTTTGAATTGTTTCTTTCAATTTGATCATACCAAAGCAAGACCTCATACTCAGGCCCGTGAAATCTCATTTTACTTACTGTTCAGCACTTCTGCGAGTAGCAAGTGACATGTGCCTTGGAGTCTCTACTTGCATAAATCCCTACCACAACAACTCATAATGGAAACTCAAAAGGTTACAGAGCATTCTACCATTTTGAATAACCACAGTTATGTCAAGATCATCATCAACATTGCCATCAACACTGAAAAGGGGAAAACACTTTCAGTTTTGACATGATTATTTTAAAACAATTTTATAACTCACCATCAATCTACGCACTTTGCACAATCACGACTCAATAGTCACACCTCATGGCAGTTTGTTTCAACTTCAAACTGTCTGGCAAAAATTCCAATCCATCTATTGAAGCTCTGAGCTAATGAACATATACTCAACTATAAACCCTTAGAAAGCACCCTGGAAAATGGTTCATTTGAAACTTTCAGTTACATCTTGTGGTAACTCAACTTGAGTGGACTCATATTCACAGTGGAAAGTGCTGATGTTGTTTTATATTATTCCGTTTTTCCCAAAGAATTTACCTGTGAGGTTTAAGTTCAACTAAAAATATTGTAGGGTATAGCTTTATTTCATTAGGTAAGGCTTCACAAGGGTCTGTGTCCATATGCACACAGTTTACCTAACCTCTATGGACATTCCTTTGTTCTGTGCACTAAAAGAAAACACATTTTTTCAACACTGGTGAAAACACTGTGTGGACGTTTGTAAGTCCACATAGTGTTTCAAAAAACTGCCTTGATTTGACCTCTTTTGATTTCGGGTGTACACTTCATAAGCAGTGCTTACCCACAGGCCCTTGTGGGGGTCTTTTACACCATGGAACAATAGACCTCACACAAGTTTTCCTTCGTTAAACTTGGACCCAAAAGAGGAATTCTTTAGAACATGGAATAATAGAACAAACAAAACCAGGACCCCACAAACCGGATCCGTAAGGTTGTTTGCGTCAGCCCAACACCATCTTTTGGGGTCAGTTGTTAATTTACAAAACATATCAATAGGCAAAGAATAAAAGGAAAGACAGAAAAGAAGCACATACGATTTAAAACAAGAAGTAACTGTTCAGAAACAGCTGTTGTGCATATATTCCGTTAAATTCCGTTAATTTTAAATAAATTTGTTTAACAAAGTATTAAACCACAAAATAATTCCCACATTTTTTGTTATTAAATATTCAAGATGAAGTACAGCGATGTTTGCCAGGTGAAATTAACAGCTGAGAAAACACTATCACATGTTTGTGGTAAAAGATTAACAGAAACATTCCCAAGCTGAAGACAAAATTAAAAACACCCGCGGGTACACAAAGATGATATTCTTTCATATTTTTCATTTTATTATATTTTGTATTGTTGTATCCTGTCACAATCTCAGAGGGCATTGTCGTAAAAAGAAAATGAAGCAAACTGAGTAGGGTTTAAACGCAACGGCATGCCTGAAGTTTTGAAATACGTATACAGCTTTAGGGCTGGATGCACGTAGTGGATCTTTGTGCAGCTTTCCATCCATTGTCTACAAACACCTTGCGAAATTGTGACATTTTCGCCCATACTCGATTGTGCCGTGGGGTCTTCCTGAAATAAAAATACATTTCTTACCTTGTAGTTTTACCTGGAAGTGTTTGCTGCTTTGTTCAGTTATTTGTCCATCCCATATATGTTTAAACAGAATCGCTGCCGGCGCTTCATCCCATCGCCAAAAATTAAACATAATCATCTTCATTTTGATGGACAAAATTGGGATAATTAAGTGTACAGGATTTGGCAAATATGAAAAGATACAATTGACTCCTGAAGACGAGCAGTGTATACTGTTCGGAACGTCAAGACCACATCGGCTCTTTTCTGAGCCAACATTTCTCCCCAAAGAGATTTACACATGGTTGTACCCGAAAGTGTATTAGTTAGTGTTACTTCTTACAATTGGCTAGTTTAAAATCTGATAGCTCAATTGGGAAGTACAAATCAGTACTTTTATAGGATCCCCACAAAGATATATGAATTCAGCACTTTTTAATCGATCAGTACATTCCAGCCCCACACAAAGTAACCAAATGTGATAGAAAAGGATTCCTTCTCCTATGTATTGTAGCTTACTTGATGTTGTTTTCTGTATAAGGAGGAGACTGACTGGGGACTAGACAGGCTACAAGTTCACTGTGGCACACAATATCGCAGATAAAGCTTCTCCCATCAGCTGCAGTTCCTCAAACATTGGAAACACTTTTCAGTTTATAGAAAAAAAGGCCCCTGTTTGGTGAAGTACATGGGCTGGGTATTGACTGGTTTGGGGTTATAGATGGGTTCCCTCGTGTAACATTTCTTTGATCATCAGACAAAGTGCAGACTGTTGGTCGCTATGTGGAACACAGATACGACGCCTGCTTACTCCCCAATCCCATCTTGTTTGTACACATTTGTGAAATAAGATTTGATGCTATGCGTGCACATGGGTCTAAGTTTAAGGTGGGAGGTTTGCGGTCACACCATGTAGACTTTCTCTTTAGAACAGTGTGGGCGATGAAAGAGCCCAGGGATTTGTGGGTTTGATTTTTTTTATTATAACAAAAGTAAGACATAAACAACATCAGAGAAACTTGAACAATTTAAATTATTTTCATTTTGTAAAGTTTTTAAAACTAAGTATGTAAACATTTCCCTCAACAAACAAACAGTAGACTTGCAAACGAGTGAATGTAATATAAGATTATGATGAGCTTGTTCTGCCTGAAATGTCAAAAATTTCTGGTGAAGCTGAAATCTTTTCAGATTCTGAAATTGCACTTTTAATGACAATCGCATACAGTGCTTTGGCCTCTATTTTGTGTCAAATAATACGCTGACAACAAGGGGATACCACGGCTGAAAAATAACTCTCATGAGGAATCCACTGGAGTATCATTCCCCTTATATCTCACATAAACGTCAAAGTACAGCGCACAATTACGGTCACTTGTGAAAACTATCCTCTCTTGCAAGAGGGGAACCACACCCGGCACTATAATATAATAATGAAATCTTTCGAAACAGAGACAACGCACAGCCGTAAACGTAACATGAACTCTGATTATTCAAACATTTATTCAATCATTTTTTGCCCTGAAGAGTGAACTAATTGTTCTCCCCTAGATTTAACAAAACGCATCATCCAGCAAACCTTTACAATTTAAATCAAATGAGGTGACCCCATTTAAGAGAAACTAACGAAAACGTTGCATGCTTCATCATGGACGTTGCGCTTGGTCTTATACTTGTGCTTAATGTGGCAATCGAGCTAAGCAGTGCTGATTTGGGGGGTCTTCAAATGCTGTTTTCTACTCGTTGGCAGTATTTCAGATTGCAAAATTGCTCTGGAGGATCGGTATCGTTAATGAGCTTTACAATTAGTGAGCTTTTAAGTTGAACCTAGTCTCGTTCCCTTACTAACAACAAAACATGCACTTAGTCACTAAGCCTTGCTTTTGGCTATTCAGAAATGGGAGCTGGAGAAACAATAAAAGAAGATAAATATGACCCAGGAGGGTACGCGCCTACTGTTGTTCAAGTTAAGTCAATCTTGTCTTTGTCTGGTCATTCTTTGTTCCTTTCATTGCTATGACAAAATCGATCCGGTTGATTAGGAATCAAGTATATAGTTTTGACTTAAAGGTAAGATAGACGACTTGGATATTTGTTCCAGTTTAAACTCTAAAATATACACACTTTAACCTATAGATGCAAGTGGAAAAAAAGAAAAAAGGTTTAGATTGCAAAAAAGTAAACTATAATACTAATATTTTAAACAAATAATAACTCATGGCAAACTCATAAAACAGTAAGTGCTATTGTTGTACTAATATCAGACCGTATATTAAGCCCCCAAATTATAATGTGAACAATGCCACTGACCTTTTTTAGATAGTGAGAACAAAATTGCATTATTTATAGGTTAACATGCAGGGCGTACTTTTGGTAATCACTTCACAAATTAATTACCATAAAAACGTACTTAGTAATGAGCGCCGGAAAGCTGTTGATGTTATAAAACATCGTTAGAAAAGATCCCCATTGAAGTAATTAGTTTTAACAAAAAGGGGTAATTTTCACCAAATAACTTGAATCTGAGAATGGCTTCACGCATAAAGCCTTTCTCAGGCATCTGAAAGCACAAAGTTCTATGCAACAAGGGTGTTTTTTCTTACACTATTTTCTCGCAGCTTCGATGACCAATATTGAGCAACAATTCTCACAGGTTTGTTATTTTGTGCATATGTTGGGCTACATCAAGTCAGGATACTGGTCTTTGACACTTACCAAAAGTATACCCCGCCTTTAAACTTGAAAGTTTGTCCCATCCACAGGACCTTTAAAGTGGACAAAAATTGGATGCAAATTGGTCATGCGCCTAATGTCATCAGTATATTTGTCCCGATTGAGGGACTACACAAATTGACCAATTTAGTAAATTGGGTCTTTTTTCTATTCGTCATTTCGAGTCTGGACTTTGCCAATTTATAGACTTATTTAATACAGTGTGAATTACTGTTGTTTGTTTCGATATTCTTGGAACCGGAATAGAGAAAAATCCCATAGGTAACGTAACAATATACCAACATTAGTCTGATGTTCGAATGGTTTAAATGGAGCGTGTATTTTACGCATATTGTACTTAATGACAAAACGTGGAGAGGTGGTAATGATCTTACCAACTGTGGTAACGTAGACTTGTCATAATCACAAATGAACTGGTAAATAAACCACGATGGGATGTGCGTTCATCTGGATACCAGTTATACATGAAAAATATAAAAAGCCTTGTCTGTTGAATTATTTCTTCGTTCGTAGCTGGATGTGAACGTCGTGTATGTAATGTTCGGTGAAAAATTGCAACTAATACTAGTTTTTATTCTAAAATCAGGATACATTTTTGCGATTTGACGCCCGAGGGAGTAACGTTGGTCCACAATTGGTGATAAAGGCCCAGCCAGGCGGGCACGGACTGGTTCAGTCAAAATTGTACACAGTGAAACATAATCAGCTTATCTCAATCATCAGCATGCTTTACTGATATGTTGTATCCCCGAGTGTGGGCCATAACAGGAAAGCTTTTCTCCAATCGACCTCAATACTGTACATTTCTTTTCTAAAAGTGTAGGAGCTAGTCACATTTATGTTCCAGGTTAACTTGAACCTATACCTGCTGGTCCCTTGATGCATACCCGCATTATTCCCCGGGGTCAATTTGAACCAGGATCCCAGACAAAAAAGTAACCTGAACTTTGATAAAAGGTTGAGTTTTGACTTCACTCTGGTCAATACACCGATGTGGTCTCGGTCACCTGGGATTTGTCTGGCGTTCGATAAAAAAAAAATAAAAAAAAATACATATATACAAAATTAGTAGGGGAGATGGCCTTATAGCTTTCGATCCAAACCGGACCTTCGTCAGAGGCATAAACAAGTACAAACACATACATATATACATATATATAAAGTCCACGTTACCGTTACATAGTAAAACTCTTAAGGTTATTTTGATAGACATGTAGTAGAGCTAAATGAGGTACACTGCAAAATCTGGGGTGTTAAAATTGACACCATGGGTGTTATCACATACAGATACCCAAGAAAGGACCAAAATTAACATAATAGGGTGTTAAAATAATACCAATGTGTTGGCAAATGTTTAAAAACTAGTGTTTTTTTTATTTTTTACCTCATATGGTTCTTTTGGTTCGCTTTCCGACAGTCATTTGTGCAGTAATCAGTAAATTTAAGCAAAAACCTTTCACAAATTTACAAATAATTCAACGTACAAGTAATTAAACAAAAACCTGAAGTCAAGAAAAGAGAAATCATTATTCGAATTCAAAACAGAATCTCCCGTGGGTAACGGTAGAAACGCAATTAGTATAAATAAGTCAGTCTAAAACCAAGACAACACTAGTTTGGACAATCTGAAAGGAAACTCCCACGTACAGTGAAATACAAAATTATCATATTGACTAGCTTATAAGTTATACAGTCTACATTAAAGTTAAACAACAAGTTTTAAGAGGATAAGGCGTACCATCACTCATTTTCACTCAGGTAGTTTTATTTTGGAATTAATAACTTTTTACTTGATGGACGTAATTTTCGTTTTGTTTTTTTCCAGCAAAAAATTTGTAAATCTGAAACTTGACCCGAGTGTGTGCTTTATTTACTGCTATTCACGGATTCTCTGTTTTGTTAAGATATAAAGGGCCGTAAAACGTTATATGGGACCGGGCCGTTAAGTGTATTCGTCTTAATACTTTATTGTCCATAAAATATTTGGACAGAACAAGATGTTCTTTCATTTGGCTGGGATGATGCTGGTAGTAGAGCGTATCAAAGCCCTGAGATGTCTGTGCTTTTTACGAGGAAACGATTGTAATGGTTTTTTGCTGTAATGCGGGTTGTTTATTTCTGCGCCTCGTACTGAAACTAAGGCCAAAGTTTGTTTGAAGAGAAAGTATACATTCATTGGTTTTTGGTAGAGTAAATTAATCCCTCAACCTCTAATTTTCTACTAACAAAGAAACAGACAAACAAACAAACAAACACCCCCAACACCCCAACAAACAAACAAACATACAAACCGAGGAAAATTGCATCGATTTTGGTGGTCACGTTACAGTTAAAACTACAAACAATTATGTTTTTCTTTACACCGGTGTGAGTACGTAGTGTATAGAACAGTGTATATAAGCAGTGGATTCTAACCCAAGATCTTTGCTACGATAGAGCAGATTTTTGTCACCTTTATGCACCAAGCTAGCCCGGTAGCCAGGGGCAGTACGAATCCTATATTTATGTCATGGGTTCGAATACCGATGCATGTCTGTGTCGCGAAGTACCGAGTACACTTGATACACATCGGTGTAAGGACATAAACCAAATACTATTACCATTCCTTATCCCCAATGCAAAATTAATATATATTAATTTAAGAAGAAATGGCTTATGTTTTGTCAAGGATTTGTGCACTCTATTTTCAGTTTGCGGTAATACCATGTGTCTATACCGACTTTGCAGTGTAGACTTGTTCTTTGTATTAAACTGCCCTTTTCGTGTAGAGCTATTTATCCTTTTGATTAGATTATGATCTAATAGTGTGCAAGGACTCTCGACTTGATTAATTGATCAGCTCCTAACCTCCACTGTTGCTGGAAGCCGCGGCATAGACCTTGTCAGCTGGAGTATTGCCGAAAGAGACAGACAGAGAGAGAGAAAGCTTACATACTATGAACATTTACACAGTGCATAATTACAACTGTCGTGTGGGTCCTATTACCGTCGTAGATAATTATTGCTGACAGTGCTACACGCAGCTGTACACACGGACTTATTAAAAATGCTGATAGAATTATCGCACGGGTTAAAGAGTTTCCCAGCAATAGCTAACACGTTTGGTTACAGTTACCACTGGAGAAAAAAAGTACAAGGCCATTTTGTTGAATAAATTGCATTCTTAATTGCATTTATTTGTTACCACCCAACAGCATGTTAGCACCAATAACAGGATAAGTAGGAAATGAGAAGAAATAATAAGTTTCATATTCTATAGGGAAAACCCACACAGGACTAGAAAAAACAATCCACATGCAAGGCCCCGGTCTGAGAGGGATTCAAACCGGGATCCACAGAGGTGAAAGGCAGGGAAAGAAATCACTGAGCCACCCTCACCTATGACGCCAATAACATTGTGCGACTATGATTTCCCTAATGACGGTGAGCGTTGAGTTTGTAAATGAAAAAAATGCTTTTGAATCTCGTTCAGAGTGTTTTCGTTTTTAGTCTGCAGTTCTCCAAGGAAGACGATTTCTATTTTAACACTTTTAACTCCCGTTTTACAACCCTTCAAAGGATTTGAATAGCTTTTACTTCAATGACAGACAGTGATTTAGGCTTACTCCGTTCTACGACTAAGACTGATCTTGTTAAATGGAATTTAAGCAACTCTTGTAACTGTTAGATAAAACGACTAAATCCAATTTGGTTAAATGGACTTTACGCAATTCTTGTAAGTGTAATATGAGCAGGACGACATCAATCATTGTGGTGGTCTCCTGCAAGGCCCTCGCACAGTTCTGGAACTACACTCGATACATCATTTCTGCCAACTTCAACTTAAATCAAGACATCGGTTTAAAAGAGATTGTGATAGGTTACGTATTATTATTAATGAAATAAATTGGGACACAGTCAGCCTGCTTATAATAACAGCTACCTTAACAGTGTATAAATGCAGAGTTATTAGTGCATTCAATTATAAGAAAACCTCAAAAATGAATTTCTTAGGAGAATTGTTAAACAATGAAATTGAATTTACAACGTGCACGCTACCACAATTCAATACTTGTGTATTTTAACTTTATCAAATCAACGGAAATTGAGTGTTGTTTTTTGGTAAATGTTATGTAAATGGCGGCTAATTGAATAACGTTATCGCACAAATCCGTTTGCACTTAACAGCTGGTAACTTTCACGGGCCCATTATACGCTGTACATTTGTTGAGTATAAAAACTACAATTAAGAATAACTAATTCAACTTAAACCATTAAAAAAAAGCTTCGCTGTTCAGGCAACGTACCCTGCATATTAAACGGCATAATTTTAATATAGAGTCCCATTTGTTTTCCCGATACCGATCAGATTATTGAAATGTCACTGAATTGAAACATTACTGGCTGTCATCAGTTCATTTTGCAAGAAATTTGTGTCGTTCAGAAACTGTCCCGAGCCAAATTTTGTAGCGCTGCTTAGGCCTAAGCAGAACTTATAAGCAGAACTTATTACTTTAAAAATGTTTGCTAAGCAAAAATAAGCAGAATACCAATCGCATGGCTGGTAACCTTATTCTTGTAATCATAATTCTGCTGGACTTAGCTTGTTTTTGTTCTTAAGCAGCTCTATTAAATTGGACCCTGGTTAAAGCATAAAATCAATAGCCAATATGTGATAATAATGTACGCTGAGACGCTCGCGCCTTTTCACAAAATCGAGCTACAGTCTTTCTGCACCAGCGTGACGATATAAAAATTTCGTCGTGGACAGCAGTTTAAATAGTGTCAATATTGTCACAAGGTACGGCGTTTTGTCCAAGGTAGAAGGTATAATTGGCTCTGGAATCGACTTAACATCCATGGAGCCCACTGCTCAATGGTGGTGATTTTGTATTGTTGTTCGTCTCCTGCTATGTTCCACATCTGATCAATGTTATCACTTTCGTCATGGTTGGGGGGGGGGGTGGATATACGACATTACCTCCGGTTGATTTGGGGAAATATTGACACTATTCTGTCGCGGACAAAACCGGGGTTCAGTCAACTTCAACATACCATAGGGCTGTAATATCATACAGTCGAACCCTAAATAACCTGTTCGATACTTGTACAAGCACTTGGTGCAATTTAGTTTGCATCCACGCGTGGGCGTAGGTGCTACTTTTCTTGTTCTATCACAACGTGCTTGAAGACGACGCAAAGCTTTGGTTTTGTTGATAGAAGCGGGCTACATGTGTTTACACGCTCAGTTTGAATCAAGATCAACATTTCACGGCCCATCTGTGAAAGTGTCAATAGCCTATTTGAAACGGACAGAAACGATTTGCCTGCTGGATTCCAAGGTGTTAAACATTACCACCTTTTCACACGTAAGGACCTTGTGCAGCCTTTACTCCCGAGACATGAAATACTGTGCTCTTCTTCAGACTATGGCAAAGAAACCTAAAATAAATTGATTCGTCCAAGTGTCATCTTCCTAACAATGGAATAGTCTGCACACTCCCCGTCAGTTGCGACTGACTTTCAAATCAGCACTAGAAACTCCATTGTTTGGTCACTAACTGTTGAAGACTATTTATAGCATATGCCACTGTAGTGTGTCTGGTCAACTAAGGACGAGGTTTCTGTTTTTTAGCAAACATTACCGTCATGAGCACCTCATCACTGCAAAAAACCGGCGCTTTACACGACTACAATAGTTTTTGAATGAATGATCTCGGGAATTTTTTTTCTCGCCAAGACGAATAACTTAAACAAAGAAGTCGACATAACGTGATGAGTTATCTCGCCAAAACGACTTACTGCAACTAAGCAGTAGACTTAACGTGATAAATTATCTCGCCAAGAGGACTTACTGAAACTAAGCGGTAGACTTAATGTAATAAATTATCTTGCCAAGACGTCTTACTGCAACAAAGAAGTCGATTTAACGTGATAAGTTACCTCATCGAGACATCTTACTGAAACTAAGCAGTCGACTAAACGTGATAATTTATCTCGCCAAGACGACTAACTGAAACTAATTAGCACTAAAAACTCCCTTTTGTTGTCACTTAATGCTGTAGACTATTGATAGCATATGCCACAGTAGTGTGTCTGATCAACTAAGGACGAGGTTTCTGTTTTTTGCAAACATTACCGTCATGTACACCTCATCACTGCAAAAAACGGCGCTTTACACGACTACAATAGTTTTTATTCAGCGATGAGTGATCTTGTGTCTACCGAGCTCCAGGAGGTCACAATGGGGGTGAATTTATCTCGCCAAGACGAATAACTTAAACAAAGAAGTCAACATAACGTGATAAGTTATCTCGCCAAGACGACTTGCTGAAACGAAGAAGTTGACATAACGTGATAACTTATCTCGCCAAGACGACTTACTGAAACGACGAAGTCGACTTAACGTGATAACTTATCTCGCCAAGACGACTAACTGAAACTCAGAAGTCGACTTAACGTGACAATTTATCTCGCCAAGACAACTTGCTGAAACGAAGAGGTTGACATAACGTGATAACTTATCTCGCCAAGACGACTTACTGAAACGAAGAAGTTGACTTAACGTGATAACTTATCTCGCCAAGACGACTAACTGAAATTAAGAAGTCGCAAAAAAATGTTTCGTGCACTCCAAATCATCTTGTGCGATCGAGATCATTTCGTTTAAAACTGTTGTTTTTCCCCAACAGTACGCTTGGTTATGTAACATTTATAAGATAGCTTATGACTTAACTTGGTGAAAAAACAAGTTCCGTCATCATGATGTCATCTAATATCAAACCCTTAATTTGAAGCTTTTTAGGTTAAAAACTTATTATTTCTTAAACCATAACACATGAATTAATTAATTTGTGCCACCTCGTAGCTGATTATTCATGTAATATTTCATAAACCAAGAAGTTACCTCATTTGACATTTTCTTCCGCTCCAAATAGGAAGTTAAAATAAGAGATATTTATATATAGAGTTCACCGCCAAAATTAGGATCGAAGGTCATGGGTCAAGGTCAGTAGAGTTAAACAAAAAGATAAGGAACCGGAACAGCTCGGTGTTACCGTAGTTCACAGCGAAGAACGAATAATTAAACTCTTGTTTTGATTGCTTGTTCTTCATTTGACGACCTTTGATTGACTTCGATATGTTTGCCTTAATCTAATCTGGCAACTTAAATTCCTCCTGGTAACAGCGATTTAGCTTTTTGTCACCATTAATTGGTTTGTTGTTGTTTTCCTATCGATTTAAATTTGTGTTACTCTAAAGATAATGATAAATGCGGTAACACCCTGTGTTTTTAGACTTTCTCTTGAGAACTTGTCTTGCTATTTATTCTACTGCCGCGGAGTAGATTTCAGAATTCGGGAGACTATTTATGATAGGGATAAGGGTAAAATAACTGCTTACAATGTCTAGGTCTATTGCAGGTGACTGATTTACGAGACGTACCCGCAGGATGCCAATGCGATTCCATGCAACAAGCCCCAGGCCCACGTCAAGCTCAAGTTGTTCGAATCACGTAGACATATAATCCAGTCAAAATGTTGCCCGGAATGTACCCCTCAAACAGTTAGAGAGTTGCTACAGCTTCACGGATATAAATGATGCTTAACGTAACAAAGTGGCGTGACGGTGGATTTACATCTAGCAGTGACTTCTTGACCTCGATATAAACAAGTATAATTTCCACATCATATTATGACTCAACATCTTCTTTTCTTAGAAAAATTTTAGCTTTACAAACAAGCTTAAAACTGTCTTGTACTTATTCAAACATTGTACATAGTACTTAATAAATAGACCTAAAATGAAAGTGAACACAAACCGTCTTCTCAAAACATAAGCAAGTTTTTTTGGTAACATATAAAACGTTATATTTAATATTCTTGGCAGTAAATGTTTAACTTTTAAATGTGTACCCTACTGTAAATGTGAATTTGGGAACCCCATAAAAATGTTCAACTTATTATAGACAATTTACAAGACGTTAATATGCATTAAAACGTTTTTGTTTTACTAAGATATATAGTGCTCATCGACTTTATAAGAAAGCCAACAAATGCCTACGTAGTTTCTGGATTTTTTTTCAGCAATAAAAATGGAAGCACACCGTAAGCACCGTATGTGTAGGTATCCAAATTTAAACTGGGACCTTAAATTTTGTTAAACTACATTTTTTTCGACCGGAAATTCAATAAGTACAGAACGAGTACGAGAAAAAACATTTATGTGCACTTAAAATCTTTGGAAGAGTAAAACAACTGTTCACCAGAAATTGACCAACGAACAAAACTAGAGCCTCAGGAAAATATTAAATGTCTACAGTATCTTGTCTTTTAGAAGTCTTTAGGCTATATAGCTTTCTGTAAACCTCAACACCTGCTACAATAATACATCACACTACAATCCATCGCTGTGAAACTGATGCTGGAGCCTAACAGGGTCTCGAAAAGGCTGGTGCCTAGGGTCGGAGCGTAATAGAGTCCAGAGAAGACAGGTGCCAAGGGCAAGCACCTATAGGGCCTAGAGAAGACTGGTACCAAGGGCCGGAGTCTATAGGACCTAAAGAAGGCTGATGCATAGGCCGGAGCATATATATATATGGTCTTGAGAAGACTGGTGCCTAGGGCCCGAGCCTATAGGGCTTCGAGGCCTAAGGCCGAGCCTATCAACGTGATCTCAGTCACTCGAGTTTGAACGTAAAGTTCTTCGGTTGACAATTTTAGTAATAGATTGGGCAACTGTGACGCGTACCTTTATAGTGCTATACAGTGCCTACTATGCACATTGGATAACCAGGGGTGGATTTCACAAAGAGTTAAGACTAGTCTTATCTCGAGTTAGGACGAGTTACTCGTCCTAACTTCGAACTAGCCTTAAGTTGTTTATAACTCCTAGGACTAGTCCTAAGTTAGGACTATCTTTGTGAAGTTCACCCCAGGATCTACAGTTCTATTGCTTCGAATTTTTTTTATGTTTCATGCCGTCATAATTAACAGCATGAGCTAAGATTTCCTTCACCATCAGCGTATCATACCTTGGCTTTAGTTGTATAATTCTGTCGGCCAAAAGCTTTTAGTATCACTTCGTGAAAAGTGCTCTCTGAAAAGCAACTCGAGTGTTTTTAAAGCTTTTTGAGAGCCATGTCAGTCATGTACCTTCCTTTAAAAGATCTTGAACAGGATAACTGGCCAGACTACATAAAAACATTTAATAAGAGGGGGGGGGGGGAAACAACAACAAACAAACCATCACGACAAAAACAAACAGGAAATTATTTTGGACGTTGAATCAGATTGTTAGTCAGACTCAGATCCAAATATTTGTTTTTACAAATGAACCACCGTCCGTTGATCCCTTCCGGACTTTGCTCTCGAGCCGCCTCGGTATGCATAATCTATTTCGAATTATGTGTTCACCTTTCATGAAAATGACCATTTCTCATTAAATAACTAGCTATCGTTATTAAAGGAAGAAAGCAAAAAGGACCTTAGACCGAGTATGTTTGTGTGATAAGGATTGTTAATGCATTCGTATTTATAGTCATTATCTAAACTCTTAGAAACGTGGATTTCTCTGTCTCAATGATTTAATTGACTTGAAAGTGTGTGCCAACAGCTAAATAAGTAAAACAAAAACGGACAACTTATAAAACAATGTAATATAGATCTCGTAGTTTTTTGTTACAAAATGTCTCAGACCTAGACTGTTAAGGATTTCATCAAAGAATGTGCTTGATATACCTTGTAGAGAAAGCACCGTATGACTGTTGCGTTTGAGTTTGGCTTAATTATCACCGTTTTTCTTTTTTTGTCACCGTTAGCCACTGTTTCAATTAATCACAACAGTTCGACTTGCTTTGCTGGCTTTTCTTGGCACTCGTACAAACAGCTGACCACAAACTATAGTAATCCACTCAACAGTTAATTTTTTACATTGCAACACCATTGTTCAAAATGTTAGCGCGCATTCCTGACTAAATAGTTCCAAAAGCAAGGCACTCATTAATTCCGTCTACCAGATGATACTAGTTAATTCGTTAAGGCGAAATGTTAATTGGAATTGCTCCTCTCTAAGCCTGGTAATAACCAAAAGCGATTGCACACTTTTTGTTAAGCCACCTGCCATTGATATAAAGTGGAAAAGTGGAAAAGTGATAAACTCCAGGGATAATTATGGGAACGAAATCGCCTAAACAATTAATTTACATTTGGGGGCCATTGACGTTGTAATTTTTTATACAAAGGTCTTCGTGTTTCCTTTCGTTTCCCACCTAAAGTCTACAGGTTTCGTTAGCTATTTCACTTTCTGATTAGCTGATAACTTTATAATTAATTTGTTATTTTCTTTGAGAATCTGAAGCTTTCTGTGTCTCACGGGTCGTTTTTGTCTCTGTTGGAATCTTGTTTTGACTTTGGTGTAAGTAAACGTGGGAAATTAAAGTGTTTTTAAATATTCTGTTAGATGCTTCATTTATGTTTAAGTTGAAAATAGTATGTAGAAGGGTACGGCAGCTAACGAAGTTTGAAAGAGGTTTAAGCGAATAAAATATTGCAAGTTTCAATAAAGGAGTGCTTCTCAAAAGCATCCTCAATGGGAGTGTTGTACACACAGATGTCAAAGAGAGAACTTTGAGCACAAAACAAATTGTTCTCGTCGACTACAGGCAGATTGTATTTGTCTGTGTGCACGATTAGATGTATTTTAACTGTTTTCTTAGCTATGCGACATGCGTCGTGCATGTTTCATCCGACGTGTAATCCGTGTCTGTAGCCATTTTGGAATACGTGTGCGTCAATTTTTGTGTTAACTACTGAATAAATAACAATTGTGAAACTGTTTCGTTCTGACAAGTTGACATGTACAGAACCCTCAAAAGTAAATGCCATTTCATCCGAATTTAGTGGCGAGAATTTTTAACAAAATGTGATTATATCGTAGGTACCCTTTTGATTCATATCTTTTCATAGCCAAGTGCATTTATTCATTGCTGAAATTTTCGTCAAAATGGCATGTGCTGGTGGAGCGTAAAAAGTTATTGAATTAGACAAATTTCATGCGATTTTCACGACAAAAAAATGTACCCATAACTTGGGTTTAATTGAATCTGTCTCAGAAATTCGAGATTTAAATTGTGTTTTAAGTGAGTACGTTGTCACTGTAAAGCCAAAATACAGCTTTGTCACGCCACAGTCATTTTCTTTCTGATCTGCCCAGGCTGGATGAGGAGCATGCTAGGCTATACTAAGTGTCAAAATAACTGTGTGCTCGACATCCTCTGGTGCGGTATGCTTACAGCAGCCGCTCGGTAAAATACTACGGTGAACGATCATTCACAATTTGCCCCCTGTACGTGGAATGGGTTCCCGACGGCAATTGCTTCTGCTGATAGCTAGCCTTAAAAAAATGTTAAAACCACCTTTTAAAGAATCACTTTTTTTACCTAGTTGTTGTTCTGTTTTTGTAATTAGGCCTACTTGTCTTTCTAAAAAAAATTCATAACGAGACGATGACACTCGTATAAAGTAAATAAGGAAATAACAAACCACCGGTGGGATGTGTTTAGATTGAAATATGTTTATTTATCTGTGTTCTGTTCTTTTACGAACTGATTAATTTGCCATTATTTTTCTTATTTTTGAACAAATGATTACGTTGTACTTAACATTAACTAGTTCTCTAGCTCCCCCATATACTTCTGCATTGTCATGTTCTTCTTCAATTCCAATATAATTACCATTACATGTATAAATGCATCACATACGTGAATTTGTGTGATGTTTATTTATGAGTCGATTCAATTATTAATTTCCTTGCTCCCATGAGGTTTTCAAAACCCACTCTGCCAATCTTAAGACTCGTGTAAATGCAAACATTTGGCACCTTGTACTGTCAAAGTGCTCTTCATTCTTGTAGGCTAATGAAACAATTGTTTCTGTGCATTGCGTGAAAATTGCCGGAGGCCTAGTCATGCAAAAAGCCAGATTACACTTAACTAACGGTGTATGGGTCGATGTAAATTGTGGAAGGGTTCACAAGAATATTGGATTAAAATTAGTTTAACCCACAACGCTCGTGGCTAGTTTTTTTCTGAGCTTTTTTGTATCCATCGAAATCTCAAATGTGTTAACTTAAGGAAAGAGTACAGCTGTATAATTTATCGAGAATATGTTGAAATGAAAGTCTAATGACTACGCAATTTATACCACTACACTCTTCCTATATGAAATACTTGAATTATTGAAAAATTACCTTTTAAGACCCAAGAAAAATATAATCAAACAAACACCCCAACACCCCAGCAACCCAACACAAACAAAGCAACAAAGAAACAAA
>CM021534.1:10987404-10998133 GCA_010994315.2 Pisaster ochraceus
AACACAGAAACACAGAAACACAGAAACACAGAAACACAGAGACGAAGAGACAAAGAGACAAAGAGACAAAAAAACACGCCCAAAAAACAAATCAGCAGCAAGCAAGCAAGCTAGCAAGCAAACAAGCAAACAAGCACCCCAGCAAGCGAGCAAGCGAGCAAACGAACAAACTACAAACACCGTAACTTGTTTACGTTTTAAGAGTCGACACTAATACGGCCGATCTGAACGATCACAAAAACTCTGACAAGATGTTTTTTTCCCCACCAAAAACTGGCCACTATGATTTTATTAAATTTATTACAGGCTGGTTGTATGGTGATCGTCGTCCCCAACCTTTTCGAATGAGGATGGGGATGACAATAACCACTCTTCACAAACTCATTAATGTTTCATATCTTTCTATGACCACAACGATTGTTTTCATTTGCTTTTCTTTACATAAGAGATTCAATATAAACAGTACCACGTTTTTGTGTCTAGCGAAGTTTTCTTCATATCAGCTCTTTTAGTCTCTGGTAGTTTTGAAGTCATTAATAAATGTACAAGACTTCAGTCTTTGACAATGACTCTTCCATAGGGCTTAAACAAACGTCAGGCCATTTACACTCTTTTGCAGAAAAAAACTTAAATTGTAATTTATCTGTTGTCATAATCCCAGTTTTTCCCCAAACAGGAGACACGTTTAGATCAAATAATCTATCAGGCTGATTGATTATTTGAACTTAACAGTTTTTTTTCCCAACCATGAATTCGAATTCATCAAATTCGACTTGCCACTTATCTAGAGCAAGCGAAAATCTGTATCTTTTTGTGTGTATTCTAAAGTAATTGACATCCTTTCCGCTCAAAGACTCTACGTCACGTCTTTGTAGGTCTATGTTTATTCAATAGAACAGTTTAATCACAACAAGCTGCTCGAGACACGTCTAGACTGTATTTAAAGTGTTAAGTGTCTCGTCATACGATCTACGACTTGGACGAAGTCTAAATTGCAAAATGTGACACTAGGCTACGGGTTTGATCTACGACGATACTACGGACCTTTGCAAAGTTCGAAGATGTTGCCCATTATTTCTCTTTCGCATCCAGCATTCTAACAAAACAAACACAGGATTTTATGATGTACAATTACCCCCATGCTGTATGTTGTGTGTGTGTATATGTGTGCTTTTTAATTTGTTTTTTGTTGGGGTGTTTGTGTTGTTGTTGTTGTTGTTGTTGTTGTTGTTGTTGTTTTTTTTGGGGGGATACAGTTATAGTTTTCAGCTAAGACAGGCTGACAAAACCAGGTCTTTCTGGTTTATGACTCAAGCCTCTTTCACACTGCAAATACGATTTCAATGAAATACAACCCCAGAAACGTCCAAGGGAATGTTAATCTCACCCCAACTCAGACCACCTCACAACCTCACGTATGGGGTGTCGAGTGGTCTAGTGCACCGACCTCAAGGTCCGAGGTTGTCATGAAGGTGGTGTCGGTTCCTTGTCATATCACTTGCGATCACCCTGGAGCAAGACAACATAGCCACACTGCTTTGTCCATAAGCCGTAGGAAAGTAACACGCTCTAGCATTAGTGGACATTACGCAATGAGGTCATCATGCCGCAATCTTAGAGGTAAAACGGTGACGAAATGATGATCAATGAGCAACCTTCTTTGACCTCATAGCCAAGGGCGCTCTAGGCAAATGACGTCATATGCTTAAGGCCTTTTAAGAGACTTTGTGAGAGAACTGCAGATTGTATTGTTCTTTTATGGTATGCGGAAATGTTTGTTTTGCAATAAACTGTTTTTCTCCTCCTCTGCAGGCAATATGGAGGAAAATGTTAACCAAACGGCAGATGCGTCGCAGGTGGTAGAAGAGTGTTCGTCTGAAAACTTCCTGGAGTCCTTCAACGCATCAGTGGTGGAGTCACTCTGCAGTGAATACACATACGAGGCACTGTTTATGCCCATGAATATCTTAATCTACATCGTAGCACTGGTAGGCATGGTAGGCAATGTCGCTTTACTGGCAGTCATTCTGAAAAACCGCTCTCTTCGAACCACCCCCAATATTTTGGTCATCAATGTCACGGTGGGAGATTTAATGTATCTCTGTGTGGCAGTTCCTTCTCATCTTGAAGCCGAAGTCAACTTTTGTTTCACTCAAGGCGAGGCTTCATGCAAGCTGATAAATGCCTGGAACATAGTAGCACAGGGTGTATGCATTTACTCTATAGTAGCGGTAAGCGCGGAGCGCTACGGGGCAATCACGCAGCACCTCGGAAGGAGCTTGTTTAGGGGTTCCGCAAAGAAAACGTTGTTCCTAGTTTGCATCATATGGCTATTATCATTACTGCTGGCAAGTCCTGTCTATTTCACAGCAAAAGTACAACACGGGATGCTATGTAGCTATTTGCCCCACGCCTCTCCGGTTGCTAAGGCCTACGTCATGATGCAACTTTGGTGCCATTACATCATACCGTTACTGGTGATCACAGTTCTGTATTCAAGAATGGCCCACACGCTCATTCGCAGCGCAGACAGTTTCCGTGGCGAGAATCAGCCTGGTGCCAAGCAGTTTAGAGCCCGTAGGCGCCTGGCTATCATAGTTCTCTTCATTGCGGTATTCTTCGGAGTATTCTGGTTACCATACTATGCGTTCAATGTGTATTATCACTATATATTCAGCGTGTGCAATGAAGAAACGCCCAACATTTTAACCTGGAGGACCCTTCACTACTTCATGTCTCTCATCAACTCATGTTTTAATCCCTGGATCGTGTTTATTATGAGCTCCACCCACCAAAGGATGCTTCGCCACTTCATCTTATGCAAGAAGCCGGCCTCCAGAACTATGGACCGGCCCACCAACATGAACACAATGCGTTCCAACAGCTTTATGAACAGTTCCAAGGGGAATTACACTGAGATCACATCTACCATGTAAACTTGGTACCTATGTTTACGTATTTATGCGCATGTGCAAACGTCTGGGAACAGTTGATTTACAAAGTAAAACATTGCTACCACTCAGTGTCTCCGGAAGTCTCACATTGACCAGGTCAATACCTGACGTAATCAACCAAGATAAATCTTGCGAGCGACATTTGGGTCCGATGAAGAGACCTCTCCATTGTTGATAAACAAACGGTTGGCATAGACGGCCGACTGTTACAGAAACATTCAATCGTGTTAACAGAAAATACGACCCAATTCAACACTTCTGCAAACTTTCTTTAAAAAAAACCCCAAAAACATCCTTTGATTGGTGTCTTTGTTTCCAACAAATTCAACACCATTTTTGAATGTTTGTGTAATATTGTGACAAACTGTGGCTGTCTGTTTTTGCTTTGCATTTATGGCTTCGCATGGTTTTCCAAACTCGATTGGCAAAAATGTTGGGCTGACGTTGCAATAGAAAGCAAACAATGGAAGCGTGCTTGCGTGTTTTACGCGCCATGCACAACCTTCAGCCAATGGCTGATCAATCCTTTGACCCGAGCAAGGGCGCTGTTTGACCTTGCGACGTCATACGCGAGGCAGACAATGGACATACATAAGCTGTGGTGCCTTCGGTAACAGAGTCTTTGAATCGGAGTGTTGTGTTTGATCATTGATTTATTATGGGAAGGCAAACTCTTTTACATTAAAAAAAAAGTTTTCTTGTTAGTATTTTTAACAGCAAAGTATATACCTTATATTATATTAAATTACAAGGAACCAATCGTATACATGGTTCTTAGGCCTATTGTTAATAATATTTTCATTTTTTTGCTGTTTTGGGGGGATAAAACCCCACTATTATTAGTGTCTTAGGAAAACGGGTCAAGCGGAACCAAGTCGTCACTGGAAACAAGTGAAATGAGCTGTTAAACAGCAGCTTCAAAACAGTTCAAATACCACCGTGTCCAGTCACGTGTCAATATTGCATGAAAGAAAGATCACTACTTGTGTTTTTGTTGTTTTCTTTTTACAATTTACGATTAGCGGTAAATTTGCTAAGGTGGTTTGTGAATAGTTTGTTTTTAATTTGCCTATAAGAAGTATCTTTATTTACATTAGATTTTATTTACATCTGATATATTGTAATGTATGGGGAAAAATCAAAATCCATGGTTGTTAAATCGCAAACCAAGATAATGGCATAGTCATGAACGTGCACAAACCCCCTCATTATTAGGCAATAAAGTAGATTGTTGTAATTGTGGGTAATATTGCTGTTATCTCCACCTAATCATTTGTCCCCTCAGGCTGCTTGACTAAACTTTTGTTTTGACAACTGGTAAATTGAAAACAACTTATTCTTACAAAAACTAAACATTGAAGTATCTTGGACCCGGTACATTAGATTACTTCTGAACAAATTTGTTGGGAAGCAAATAGCTGTTTTTTGACCATAACTTTCGTCTCCATAAATTTCATATTTTTATGAGAGAGGTGACTGAAATTTCTTCAAGTAAAACTTATTAAAATAATTCTGAGGAATTAATGAGTTTTTGCGTAACGGACCGTAAAATGAGTTAACCAAACTCTGCAAAACGCCTCAGCCAAAGCGTGAGGGAATTTTAGATGGTTCACATAAAAACATATAATAGGTATAAACATAATCAAAATACGTTTTTGACAATCAATACGTGAAATGAAAACACATACATCTGAACTTGAGTTCATTAAAATAAAGTTCATGTTGTCCAATCAAAAAATGTTAGTGTTTTATGCTAATCATCGCCAATATGCTAAGATGGCCTTGACGCGGTTTCTTTGGACACCATTGCTAACCTAGCCAACAGAACTCTTATAATTATTATTAATTAGATAATTGATCTGCTTAGCAGAAATGTGGTAAAAAATATCAGTCACACTATTTATATTACAATGTGTTGTGACTGGTTTCATATTACTGCTAAGGAACGTAGATCTGTGCTAAGCAAATTTCTATACCGATCAGCTCCATGAAATAATTGCCCATGGACGCCGTTTAGAATTAATTTCTGGCGTAGATGCACGCATAACGTATTACTGAAACGTATTGCGACATGGCTTCTAATGGTAATGCCTCTTGAGCAGTCTGGGTCTGGTACACGACTCTGCTTATCTGTTCCTCACGCTATAAAAAACATTCGAACTGCGCGAGGCTTGACACCTTAAACCCCTACACCACGCCCAAAATAATATGATTTCATCTCTCTCGAGGATGGAATTCGTGCAGCTAACTTAACTGATTCGACTCAAGACTTACTGCTTATAACTGAGACTCAATGTCCGTGCCGGCATAATGGCAGAAAATACAGGCTACTTTCATCAGCATTTTATTCTGTTATTAGGTTATGACCTCAAGAGGCACACTAAGTGCTGTATTCATATCATTTAAACTGATATTTGCATCGGGAACACAATCTGGAGCCAAACCACAAACAGCACAGATGCTCGTGTGGGTAGAACATAAAATATTTTATAGACTGGCCTTTTTTCAAATCACATAAAAATACAATTTCGTCGGAAGTGCAAGACTAATTTCCCCGGCCCATTCTCGGTTTGACTACAAAGATCTGGAACCCAATCCATCAAGCTTTTCAGTGAATTTGTTTAATTAGCACAAACAAGACAATGCTTGACAGGAAAAGTTACCAACTAGTGTACCATGTTATTTACAATGTGGTGACTGGTGCCCCTGCTAGGCTTTGGTTTTGGCTGTTTGGTTTTATGAATTTTGAGTCCTTTACCGTATTTCATAGAACTGCTTAAACGCAAAAAGTAGCTAAGCCAAACAAATTTGTTCTTACCAGAATAAGGTAACCAGCCAAACTACCATATTACGTGTACAATTTGTGACTTATATCCTGCTAATTTTTGCTAAGCTGAACATTTTTAGGTATTTTGTTTTCTGCTTAAGCAGCTCTATGAAACTGTGTCTTGATTAGAATCCTTCACTCCTCCCACTGTAACGGAAAAGACTTGGGGGCGATAAATCTATACAACTGATAAGCACCAACGTGAACAGTCACGTACTAGTGGTATCGATGCCTGTGGTGTTTCACAGTGAAGCTGTCAGAAGAACCTTCTCCAAATAATGGCTTCGGTATTGACTGCAACTTTGGCCGAGGCTCATATCCACGTTATTAAATCTCCTTTCCGAAATCACACGAAATTTTGGACCGGAACTAACATGGTTTTACAGGTAACATGTACATTCCAGGTGCAATCTGAAAGGAGTCAAATGATAATGGTGATAGACCCTTTATCTGTGGTGTGCCTTACGTATTGAAGAGTGATATTTTCAGACATTTCGAATCGTTGTCGCAGATTTATAAAATAATTTCACAGATCGTGTTTCATATTTGGACAAAAGTGGCGGAAAAGAGCCGAAGTGTTAAAATAGTACACCGATCTCCATGGTAAACATTTGTGATTGCCCTGGTATTCTTAACAGTGTGTCTCATGTTACAAAATAAAGGGGGAAAATTAAAATTAAACAAGAACGCTTACAACCGGTTCGGGACACCTGGAGAAGCAATTGTGACTCGATCGAAAGTCACTCATTGACTATGCGCTGACAAGTCAATTCGTCAACCGAGGCTAGCGGCGGAAGGAATTGTATCGGGACGCTTCGGGCTAGTCCCGCAATCTGCCCCTGTACTTGCGGACGTTGCAGGCCCGCGGGGGCCAGAGTCTCCCTTCATCCCCTCACGATTGGAAATGCTACCCTAGGTACACACGAAACTGCTTTCATTGGCAGTGCATGTCCGGCTTCTCTCTTTATAGGGTTTTGTTGTGACAGATTTTGGAAAGGGAGTATATCATTAGAGTGAGAAGGAACGTTTTGTAATCGAAAAAATCCATCGGGCGTCCTTTGTGCGATACAGTGAGGAAATCCAGTCTCACTCTGTGGTGTAGCTTTCACATTGGCCTACATGAATGTGGTCAGACGATTTGTTAAGGAGTGTTGAAATAAACATGCTGCGTGTGAAATTCAAATAGCTGCTTAAAATCTGGGACCGGCCTGGATAAAACGCGTCAAAACAGATTTAACTTAAAATGAAAAGGAAACTGAATACACACTTTGGCTTTGTGCGAATACACCCTCTGGCCTTAGTTTGATCAAACAATGCATGGGAAGTTAGTAGTAGCGTGCTATTCAAATTAGAATTAGTTAAATAAGAATGTAAAGAACACAAAATCAAGTCTGTGGAATATGAATATCAAACTACACACGTTGGAAAAAGTTCAACCACAAACGTCCCATAATTTTTGCTAAAACATCAATTTTGTGGACACATTTGTCGTTACTTTTGTACGCGATTACACATATTGAATCTCCCTCTCAAAGCCAATTCATACGTACATGCTCCTTTCTGCACATTTTGGGTTTGTTTCTGTTTGCACCATCGCCCCAAAATAACAACATAGGCCTAATACAATATTCATGTTTCCATGTCATGCCGAACCCCCAAAACACAAAGATGCAATTTGCCATTGCTTACCACGCCTCCTTCGTATCAAACACGATTTATTATCCGGGGGTCAAGAAAATCACTTAGCAAGTATTAGTTTTGTTTCAATTGAAGAAACTTATTTGTATCCCGTGCTAAATTATTTAAGTTGAAGGGTCGTAGCTACAGTTAGGCCCGAGCAACAGTTACGTGTTTTGGCTATTGGGCTGCAGCTGGCGGAAAGTTTTACCGGTAAATCACGAGGTTGAAGCAGCGAGTTCTTCTATTATTTTCTACGGTTCACCCGTTAGTGTTGATGGGGAACTTGGTTGTCGAGTGACCTTACCGTTGCAAAAGGCCAACGTTGATGACATTTTGGTTTCGTATATGAAAAGGCCAAGTACTTTCTACCCATCTTTGGGAAGATTCACTCGAGACACTCGGGTGGGATTCGAACCCTAGATGGAAGACTGGCAAAATGTTATAAGCTACTTCATAGCTATAAGGTTATTTACTGTAGGCTAATCCTGTAAACTGGCTAATACATATATCATTCATACAGTATATATAAACTCGGTTGATATTTACTAAAGTCCCACTAAACTAAAAAAGAAAAATTGCAAAAAGTTTTTAAATTCAACTTTTTTTAATGCTGACAAAAATGTACTGTGTCAACAAGAGGAAGTTTGATTGCACTAAAGATTGTATTTAGTGTAATACTTTTCTATACTCTAGTAAGAAACTCTGTCTACATCTAGAGGCTCTAATAATCTAAATTCGACGTACTCTAAGAAAGTTTTCTAATCGCACACAGTGTACTGAGGTGTTTTTTTTTTACCTCTTTAGCCCGAGGAGTGTGTGTTGTAACTTCACTGATCACTTGCCTATAAATATGTCTTGGTGCTTTATACAATCTGGCCCTTGCAAGCGTCGTCTTGATTGTCTTCACAACATGTTCATTCCCTTGGTTGTCACATTGGCTAAATTCCCGTACGGACTTTAATTTGACAAAAGCAGTCGTCAAAATATTTTCGTCAAAAACACATTCACTGCTATTTTATAGACGATGCAGAAATGGGGAATGAGTTTTTGGAGTTTTTTTTATATTTGTCCTGATTGTTGTTAACAGGAAGTACGGGAGCCATTGCCGCCAGAGTAGCTGGTAAAGTCGGTTAGAACACTTGTCTCCTTACGCGTGAGTGCGGTACATTTCTGGCACTTACACATCCAAAGTAAAGTTCCATCTTGTTCAATTTGACGGGAGCGTCAAAAGCTTCCTGTGCGAGCTGCTTACGTTTCCACAGATTGTCTTTTGACGCTGCAGGGGCACTTTAAAGAGGATACATAACGCTTTAAAAAAACAAGTTATGTAAAATAATCTTTAACCAAGAGATCTATCGAATATTACGTCCAGATAGTTCTGCTTTAATATATTACGGCTACTATTTGTATTAGGTCAATATCGATTGTTGCGGAAAGACTTAAATATGAGCTTATTTTATTATTATCATTTTTTTCCGTAGGTTTTTTTTTTTGCTTCGGAAATAAAGAGTATTTGCTGTTCTCATAAAAACGAAGGTTCGATAGACAGTTGTATTGGTTATGGTGTGCATACTGACACACACACTTGCGCCTGAAGGTGCAATAGCTGGAACAACAAAACAGCAAATATAATACCCTGTTAGTTCTTTAGTTTCTCCTCGTTTGGGGTCCTAACTGCTTCTTCCGTACTACACACTATTTCCTGTTTTGACATTGTTTCCGTTACACCAATAATTATCCAGGTGTTTTAGCGGGGATTCAGTAAAAGTGTAAACTTTCATCTTTACCCGGCGCACTATAGAAGGAAATGAAATCTAATCTTGTATTTCGATCGCGAGGGAAAAAAACATCTTATAAAAGCCTTATTTGCTGAGATGTGTGAAGTACTTGAATTTTAGTTAAATATAGGCCTATATATTTGTATATAATTACTTGTTTCTTCTTTTTTGTTACCATGAGAGTGGTTTTATAATGTCATGTAAAGAAATATTGCGTTTCTCTTTTCACTTACTATATTTACTTACAGGAAATCAGAATAAACGATGTCATTAAAAATTCTTAACTATCTAGTTCAGAAATATTGCTAGAGTTAAACAAATTTTAAGGATTGTAATACAAATTCTAGCCTATTTTTGAAAAGCAACAAACTTTGATTTGAACTAAAAGGAATGTTTATGTGTTTGAGTGCATCGTCGCAGAACATACAGACTATTCTATTTCACGAGGCGATGCCGAGTGAAATGTTTTTAAAAATAAGCTATCATTAATCTAATTTGAATAAAAAGCCACAACAATTGTGTAACTCTAGCAATATTTTCGAACCACGTTGTTAGGATTTTTATGACATCGTTTAGTCTGATTTCCCGTCTGAAAAGCCAGACTTCACATCATGATTATATTCTGTTACGATGTACAAATGAAATGCAGTCTGTATTTGTTGTATATAACTCACACATACATCATTTGTTTCACAATGAACTTATAAACGTATCATAGACACTCCATTTGTAATTCTTCTTAAAAGTCCTTCTAAACAACGCAGACGATTTCATGTAAGTGCCAACCTTATGTCCGCCATGACACAAACTTGCCTCGTTAGGACAAACGGCGGGGAACGATTTTTATGGACACGACTTCGCGAAGCATCCTCATCGTCCTATTATGATCCATGACTCATCTTTTAAATTCGGGAGCGTTGCTGCAGTCGATGACATGTGACACATTTCCCATCAATCACATAACAAGGAGCTATGTGTAAGCCTAACAAATATATATTAATTAACACGTTAACAAATATAACAATACTCTTATATATATTACTGTAATCATAGAACTCTAAAGTCGGTATGACTGTGGACGGGTAACGGACCGCGAAAAGGAACCCTTACAAATAAAATGTACACTTGACCTATGTTGCTTTAGATTGTACTAAGAATTGTAATCACAAATTGAGATTTTCGGATTTGTAAAAAGTTCATCATTTTAGATATGCCCTAGACAAAGTGCAAATATTTGGGTGCAAAAGAGTGGTGCAATCTATAGACAAGTCTGTCTTACAATAATACTTTTAATGTAACATTGCATTTCAAGTGGTAATACTGTAATCTTATTACATGGAACAGGTAAAAGTTAACTGTAAGTCGGTATAAAATTATTGAATATAAGTGGTAAGTGATTAAATATCACGTATTTCTATTGTAATGTGCGTTCTTTTAATTAATGGACAGGTGACTTTACAGTTTATTTTCAAATGATTTCTTTGAATTAT
>CM021534.1:11000600-11025147 GCA_010994315.2 Pisaster ochraceus
AGAGCTTGTCAGAAGTATCAGCGGTAGATTGAGTGAAAATCGGTGAATGCTTCATCAACTCCCTGGTGAAAATTGATGTGAAATTTGTAAGGTTCCCGTGACAGTTTAGGCCTGCACCTCCGTTTTTGATCAATTTTACTCACAATCTAGCAAAATTTGAATCAATATCAAACTCGGAATCAGCTGAAGTTAAATTAATATCAATATTTCAACCCCTTTTAGTCAGCTATGACTGCCTTCCGGGTAAAATCTGAACCAGTAGATTTACGGGTTTGTCAAAAATAGTTCTTCATGTCTTCATCTCCCGTTTAAAAAGCGAGATCAGCTGAAAATCAGAAATGCTTTTTTGTTTTATTTTTTTATTTACGATTTCCGCGGTGTGTGTCGAAATTGCTGGAGCGATTGGAATTGATCCATGCTGTGTTCCAAATGACAATTGCCAATGGTTTATGTAAATGACACTATATTGCGTGGTCTGTAAGTACAATGTCACTTTGTGATTACCGAATATTCCCCCCTAAAACTTCTCCAAACAACACGATTGCGAGGATTGTATAAAATGTATCCCTAACAGCTTCACTTGTAAAGACTGTAAATATTGTGTAAGTTATACGTTTTAGAAAGTAATGTAGGGAGTGCATTTTGACGGGCTGAGTGGCAAAAAAGAAAACAAAAACTAATAATTAAAGATATTTATCTTATGTAAAGAATAATCCAGTAGTGGTGAATATATATCTTATATGATTATACTGTTGTTAACTGAACTTTATTTAAATTGGTGTCATGAAAACTCGGTGTGATATGCAATTTTTGTTAGAAATTATTTTATTTTATTGACTCGTTGAAAATATTTACTCAATAGCTGGTTTATTGACTTATATCATCATAGACGGAATTTGGAATAATTGTATCTTACTTCAAGTTGTTGATCCCTGTATCCCTGTAATTTGTATTATTTGTTTAAGCCACAGAAAAAGGTTGTATTTAATAAACTTTAGTTTTTTAAATGGACACATTACCGTCGGATTTGGGCGCTTCGGGCTATAAAATGCGTTTGTTGGGAAAAAATCTGGTTTGAATGACGTTTAAAAGTAGAATATAATGAGCACACACATATCTCTCGAAAGTATGTGGTTTTCCTTTTACTTTGCGAATTGACATGGTCCGTAATTTTGTGTAGTAAACAATTTCGTTCTACAAAATGGCGGACCCTGTTAGTTTGCAAAGTAAAAGGAAAACCTCATATTTCGAGGGATATTTGTGTGAATCATTGTATTCTGCGTATTATCTTTCCAACTGCATAGTTTTATGACAGACGCTTTTTATAACCCAAATCGCCCAATCTGGAGACAATTTGTCCCTTCAGTTTGAAGGTCTTCGTTTTACAATACTGGACCGGTTTTATAAAGTCGGTCGGCACAAAAAGTCGCTTAGCAAATGTATATGCTCAGCAAACCACAAGGAGTCAACCAAAACAGTAAACATGCTTAGCAGGTTTATGCGTCACACGGGCTCTGTAGAATTGGCCCAAAGTTTGCTTGGAACTCTACAGACAAATTATTCTGTGAAAGAGATTTATTTGATTGTTTATTCCACTTAGAAGTAGGGTATCCATTTGTGTGTTAAAAAGTTTATTTTAAATTCCAGATGATTTAATTAAATACAGAATGTTTAATTTTTGATATTCTGTTTATCATGATTTCACATAATGCTAATAAATTTAATACACTGTAGTATTGAGTTGAAGTTCTCCATTTTTTTATATTGATTTACTCAATTGATTTTTCAATACACCGCTTGGCAAATTTTTGAAAATGTTAACAAAAGAAGCACCTGCTAAGGCAAAAACACTATTCGGCATAAATTTATCATACACCTAAAGATACTTTTTATTGAATAAACGTGAACTTTTACGTTGATACTACAGCCAATATCGTAA
This sequence comes from Pisaster ochraceus, assembly GCA_010994315.2. Taxonomy (NCBI): domain Eukaryota; kingdom Metazoa; phylum Echinodermata; class Asteroidea; order Forcipulatida; family Asteriidae; genus Pisaster; species Pisaster ochraceus. The sequence continues at coordinate 11,002,540 of CM021534.1, forward strand.
TAATCAGGTCAAACTAAATGCGATGGCTTTTTCAAACACTTTTCTGTTACAGAGACAGCAGACTTGCTTAAGCGCTGTTACAGACGGGATTCTGAAATATCCAGGGATCGTGCCAAACTTAGATTAGAAATGTGTCTCTCCTTTTAAAAGTGGATGATCACACTTTGCTGATTCGCCTTTTCTCGTGTTTCCAATCGGAAAGTAAGGGGGATCGAATGAGCAACAAGCCCAGCAGCTTCTTCGCACAGTGCTTGTGTCACTCTGTATTCTTCTCCCAGCCGTTGGTCCAATTATGAGAGGCGAGGTTCAGCCTCCTGTATAATTGGTGAGTGGTACCCCCTGGAGGAGCATATCGGTAAACAAGAAACAATTGGACGACACGTTCTTCTGTGTGCTTGTCACCATGTTTAAATGCACATTATTTGATCGCGGAATTGACTTAAATTGCGTTAAAAATGCATTTCCACACGAACCAGCAGTCGGTGGGATCGAGGTGAAAGCGCTACTGGGCTTTGTACTTTAAATGTTGCCCCGAACCTTATGACGTCATCATTTCGTCAGTGTGGACACCTAATCAGATTATTTGCGCTTTAGGATAGAAAGGTTCTGGGTTTTTTAATGTTTATTTTTGTTTCCTTTAGTTCTTTTCAAGTCTCCCTTTTAACAAATTAAAATGTTCATAAAATCTAGTGCTTGATGAGAGACCCTGCCTACTCTTGTGAACACCACATGGTAATACTAGTATTTATTTGTTTAGCTATTGCAAAATAAAATAAAGGGGAAAAAATGTTATCGCGATACAAAACGTCCATATTCATTTGGCTATTAGGTTTCTTTACAGTAATTCAAGTCTGAACCAGTAGATTGACGGGTAGATGTAGAAAGAAAAAAACAGTCTGAATGTCTTCGTCTCCCATTTAAAATGAAGCACAGCTGAAAATCTGAAATGTTATTATTATTTTTGTAATTTACGACTTCCGGGGTGTATGTGTACAGACACTCGCCCATGGTTTATGCAAGCGAAACTTTATCGCGTGGTCTTTCACGTGAAAGGTCTTCCCAACATATTGCAAATTTAATTATCGCGTTACACAACGCCCACATTATTTAATTCAACATGAAGTAAATGAAATGTAGGCACTAAGACCTATTAGGTTTAATCTCAAGTGGAGCCAAAGCATTTAATCATAGCGTGAATTGAATCGTTCAAACATAGTTTACAAGTGTCAACTTCTAACCTCATGTTGAATTTTCTATATAAGTAATGTCCATATAACTGTGTGGGCATTAGTTTCGTAATGCAATAATAAAAAGTGCCGACTAATTTCGTACAGTGCCCTCAAATTTATAAAGTATATATAAAAAAAAAAAATTAAAAAAAATGTCAGTAATTCTCCCTTACAAAACCAATATTACATGCCACAATTACGATTATTTTCAGAAAAGGGATACAGGCTCTAAGGAAAAAAATTATAGTGTCCATATGTGTACACGTCAAGCCTTTAAAGTGAATAAATGTTTTGGGTTAGGAACCGCATGGGGTGTGGCTACATGAGGTTTTTTCTTTTTGAAGAGAGGCTGCCTACAATTCTTTACTTTGTAGCCGCTCCGAGACAGTGGAAAGCACTTAAACAATACTTTTTTCCACAGCTGTTTTCTTTGAAATTGCTTTTGGGGGGTTCATTTGTTGTATCATTTGCAATGCTTGTCTGTTTGCTAATGCGCAGTGGTCTAAATGAAGTGACGCTGTATAAAGCCAAGGGTGTTAGGATGTAAGAGATGAAATCATAAACACAATAAGAGACAAAAACCTTCAGAAAATACACGCGTGCAAACGCCAATGTTTAACAAATTTTCTTCCATTACCTCCGGATTTATAAATATAAAAACCACCCTTGGCCGCAGGGACTTTAGGCTAGCGAGACTTTTGTCCAAATAGCGATAGTTGGTTTGAGATCACAAACTGATAATTAATTTTATTTGTCGTTATTTTAACACGCTGTGCGAGCTTTCACTCCCCTCCCCCCACTATCTTATAAAAGAAATGACTGAGCGAACCAAGTGCATTTCGTGCACATTTTGGTTGAAACTCCGGCGCGACTTGTAAACATGTTTATCTGGAGAGAATTAAATTATGGGGATACAAGTGTAACCTAGCAACGTCAGGAAGCAAAAACCTCGGTACGCACGTAATCACGGACGGTGGGAGAGATGGGAAGGGTGTCTTAAGCTAACTGGAAGTATAGCTCATTTTCAAGATAATAATAATAGAAACACTGGGGCTAAAACATTTGTAAAAAAAGAAAGAAAAAACCCACAATGAACCCCCCCCCCAAACAAACAAAACTATTCATTTGTCAGGGCCTGAATTGTAGCGATATTGCAACTAAATCCTACGCAGAACTAATTGGGGCTTACTTACAGGGCCCGATTTCATCAGCCCCTTATAACGAAGAATAGTGTCTATTGAATTTACTTCGTATGCACACTTAAAAAAAGAGTGTTTCGGACAAGTCACAGGCAATTTACATCACATTGGATAGTCTTACTGGCTGACATTTTGGTTTTTACTGAGCACGATTTGTCAGTGTCAAGCGAATCTATGTGGAAAGGTATGCTGAATAAACAAATCTATGGTGCGTAATCTATATAGCTTCTTTCTTTTAGTTTGATACCAGGACGACTTGACAAAACGTACGGAGAAAAATATGCGAAAATAATCGTCCCCAAATACTCGGTTCTTATAATTCGATTTGCCGATTCGAAGCAAATACACGTTAACTTAATGAACGTGAGTCTTGCAAGAAAATTCAACAAAATGGTTAACCTTTTTTTTGGTGTTTTCATAAACAAACATTAGCTAACACCCGCTGCGACAAAATTTACACGGTTGCTTGCACGCCCACTTAAAAGAAACAATACAAAACAAACAACAATATACTTTACCTGTTAAGGTATAGGTTCATCGTTTGGTTTGTTGACAACGAAACGCTGATTTATATACATAAGTATCTAGAAAGATACAATTAAAGTCGTCCGTCAAATTTCAGTCGAATACAGTGTCCTTGTTGAAAAACGGCAAAAAACGATGATGGTTTTTAAAATAATAAGAGCGTCGAATCCTTCCGAGTTTAGCGGGTACCAACCGCATTTCTGCCCGTATTGAGGGTAGCATTTAAATGGACACCACGGAAATTTAATTGATATACCTTTACTGATTTCTAATCAATGGGTGCACCCCAGAAAAAACAATTTTGCATGCTTTCTACTATTTATCGTTATAACAAGCAGGCTTTAGGATAACATTACACGATTTTTTTTTGAGTCATCCAGAAAGCATGACCCTATACACTTATAAACGCTTACAGTTTTGGAGCAACAAGTCTCACCACTGCAAGTGCATATAATATCCAAATAACACTGTGCTTCGGGAGCTGTGCTAAAGTTAGAGTCGATAGGACAACCTGAACTGTTTGTATCTTGTTGATGCCCATGCATTTTAAGATTTTTTTAAAAGAAGTGAATACGAAAATAAACAAGGAGACTTGACTGTCTTCTCTGACAAAGAGTCAAGTACTTACCATTATTGCTTTGTCCTTCGAATGGGACGCAAAGCCCATGTGTTGTGTAATGCATGTAAAAGAACCCAGTGCACTTATCGTAAGGAGAAGGGGTTCGCCCGGTGTTCCTGGTTTGATTGGTTGGCTTACATACCTTAATACTGACTGCATATAGGGATCTCACGGTAATTATGCGCCAAATAAGAATTGTTTATTATTACATATATTAGTATTAAAAATATTATTATTATTTCATTTTATCACAGCATGAAAAGAAATATCACTTTTTTCTTTGTGCCGGTAACTTCTCGAGTCAGGCTAGGTCCCGTAGCCTTAAATCTCAAGGGTCTTTCTCAGGATCCTCGCTTTTCCCCAAAGCGTCGCCTTTTGTAACAGATCTACCCTTACATTTGCCCTATTTCATCTAAATGTTTCCCTGATGCTTTCGGAATGGTGCCAAGTGCTCCAACCGCCACAGGGACTACCTTCACCTGCCAAGTCTAACGGAGTTCCTTGGCCAGGTCCTGGTACTTCTGGTGTTTATCAGCAGAGTGTGGGTTCGAGTAAGAGTGTGCATCAAACTTGTTTAGACTCACGCACTTTCAAAAATTTCAAACCTTTCAGACCACACCGGCCCCTGGGATTAACCTATCGCAGCACTCGATCACATGGATGGACACCACGTTCGTCTACAAATCAGACACGCACGTGCCGCTGAATAAATTAACGCCAACAGACGGGAATCGAACATAATAGCAAGGGGCGTGGAGCGACCGAACAAAATTAACCTGTGTGCGAAGAGGTGTGTAAATACAGATGTAGGCTCATCAGGCAAACCAACCGTATCCGACGACCAGCCCTCCACCATCACCTCAAAATGAGGTGGGTTTTAAAAATAATTTCACCATGCTGCCCACCAAAAGATGCAGGGATAACAACACTCGTGCTAGAAAGGCAAATATAACCAAAAACGAACAAGCCGGTGTGCAAACAACAGGCAAAATTTGAAGCACACAAACAAACAAACAAACGGCCGGCTGTTATCGAACGGGGAAAGATCAATGAATTTTTTCAAACACGCTTAAAAATTACAATACTTTTGGTGATGATATCGGCGTCTGGGAGGGCAAATCAAGGTGAAAGAGTATTTACATGGGGAAAGTAATTTCAGAGGCATTAAGAACACCAAACGACCTAGACTTGTTTAAATTATATGCTGAGTTCGTCTGAAAAAAAACCCCGACTAAACCGACATAAAAGAAGATACTAAAAGGTGCCTCCATGAAATAAACAAACTTCTTTTCTTTTTTAATAAGCGGTGATGATTATGACACATCGATTAGGTGGTTGTAATAAGCAACATTTCAAATTACAATGGAAAAAAATGATGGCTAAATTAACCTTAATAACCATTGTCGTTTGTTAGTAGATGTTAATTTTGCATCGGGGATAAAGAATATTAATTTTGGTTTTTACCCTACACCGATGTGTGTTAGCACTGTATACTCAGTACTTTCCCGAGTTCTGTGAAAAAAAACACAGGCATATTACTCGGGCGGGATTCGAACCCACGACCTTTGTAATTCTAGAGCAGTGTCTTACCAACTAGACCACCGAGATCGCCCGGTAGCTAGAGGCAGTTCGAATCACATATTTTAGCAGCGGGTTCCGCAACGATTTAATAGATGTTAATTTTGCATCGGGGATAAAGAATATTAATTTTGGTTTTTACCCAAAACCGATGTGTGATAGCATTGTGTGCTCATTGTCGTTGTTACTAAATACAAAGGTCGAATTTTTAAACAGCCTGCATGGATTGTCCATGGAAAGACCACACATTCCCATTGCTGACTTACAGAAATACCCACGGTTTTTGAATCACTAAATTCATAGTGTTACATAACTAGTCTTGATCAAGTTAGAACGAATTTAATTAGGAAAGCATGATATCTCCACAGGGACAGGTTCAATTAGATTCCTACGGCGGGAGGACTGTAGCAGAGTTAGGAATGACTTATTTTAATTTCTGTTAAAGTTTTAATACTACAAATACTTTCGAAGTTGACTATTATTAGGTTTGCAACTGTTTGAAAACATTAATAAATGTCCTTCTGGAGTATCCAAAGTTCAGGTCTATATGTATGTTAATTTCATTAAGTTATACTAGTAATACTATAGTTATATTTGTTACGTTTGGCTATGACACGTTTTTCAATAGATTCCGTAAAACCCTGTATGTTGTCTAATTACAATTTAGGAGTTAGTCGTGTTTTCTTAGGTGCTTTTTTGAACGCATGTAAAATATAATGGAGTAGAACTATCTGGAAGGAGGGGGTAAATTTTTAATATTTGAGAGATTGTTATGCACTAACCAGTGGTATTGCCGAGAGAGCTATAGTACATGTGCTGCCCCGAGGGACAGCGTTACAGCAACGTTTGAGAAGATGCTCTCCAGCCTAGTGTGGTGATCTCGATTTGGAAAATCGAAATCAACATTTAGAAAGTGCACTAAAAGTTCCTTACAAAGCATTCTTTTATTTAGAAACCGATTTTAACGAGGGCGACAGCAATGACAAGACTTTGGCAGGGAGTGCATAAAAAAAAAAGTAAATAAAAACTAAGTACTTAAAAAATGGATAGTTACATACCGGACAAAATTATACACCCTATTAGGAAACCACACAATTAATACTAAATATTTATCAATAATAGGCCTATAATAATAAATATATACAAGTTTACACCCAATAACTAGGAGGCTAGCAATATCACCTAAAGGATGCGAGCGCCCCCAATTCACCCCAATGTAAAACAATTGCAGATAAATTATAAGCTACAAGTCGAATATAGCCTGGGCAAAACACGAGGTCAGGTATGACAAAATAAACTAAATAGGAAGGCATTTCAAGCCTCACCTTCCTCAAGCAGACGATGAAATGGAAAAATAAGAGTTTGGACAAGCAATTAAAAGGAACACCCCTTTAAAAAAAGGAGGAACTATGTAACTGAAATTATTTTACAAATTTCACACTTGGTTTGGAAACAATAAAATGACCATGTAAACTGTTATAAAATGACAATTGTAAGGGTTAATATTTTGGCACACGTTAAAGATCAACTTGAACGAAATTAACAATTTTCTTTGTTGTAGAAAGGTAAACGAGTGCATAAATTTACAAATATGGGATGGGTTTTAAATAGTGCATGTTTTAAAAATGTTTTTTGTATTTTAAAAAATAATAAAAAAAATAATGAAAATTGAACGAAATCGTTGTGGGGCTGCACTTCACGCCCCTTTCGTCGTAAATACTGTCATAAAAATGAAATTAATACATAAAATATAAACAAGATCCCCTCTAAAACGCTAATGGACACCATCATTTTGTCGTTAATGAGGGGCTTCACGAATGTATAATTCATTTTCGAATAATTATTCACGTTGTGTGCACGCTATATTCGGTGGTACGCTGTCTGGTTACACGTTGACGTCCCACTACAAAGGCAAAAATTCCACCTGTTCTCACCCTTGATGAGGTTCTGTCACTTGTATGAAATATTAAATTGTTATGTTTTAACGGGGGAAGGGGTTCGTCTTTACCTGTTAATGAAAGGTTTGCGTTCATAAACCATTCCGCATTTGACTGAATGCTTTGATCAAATGTGTATCATCATGTGTATCGGGTGCTTGGAATCTCAACTTTCCACAATAGTACGGTCTTACACCAGAATTGTTCTTGAGCTGGGTGCAAAAGTTAGATACTAAAATCGAAATAGGCCATTGGGGAAATTTAAGTGGGAAGGGGAGGGCAAAGAAAGTTGCTGGGGAACTCCCACCCCCACCCCCCAGCAACGCTATAGGTGTGGGTATAAGCTGTAGGTGTGAACGACTTACTTTGTGACTAACTTCCGAAGGTAAATTATCAGGGGGGGGGAATAAGTTTCGATCAAAAGTAAAGTAAATTCCTGAATTGTTTCTCCTTCCCGCTTTTTTCTATGGCCCACCTGACTAAAATGGAAATGTGAAACTAACAATGAGAAACACTTGCATTCTATCATTCCATACTCGGATAGAAGTACATTTTGATCAATATCTTGTGAACGTGTGACTACTGCAAAGTGGAAGTAAAATGATCGTGAATGAATGAATGAATGAATGAATGAATGAATGAATGAAGGGATGAAGGGATGAAGGGATGAAGGGGTTAAGGGATGAATGCAAGTTGCACTGCCATGATCCCCACACAATGCTACAGTTATACGATGAAAGGACTCATCCAGGAAGATCCTTAAGACATTTCTAGTCTGATCTTTCTCTCAGTATTAAGTAGAATAAATCTTGTTGATGTGTCTGAATTCTATTAAGTACTATTTTTGAGTGTCCATGTGTTATCTTGAATCGATTTTACAAACCAGCGTGAATTGTAATTCAAGAAAGACGCATACAAATCTCAGTTCTTCCACAACAAAATGCAATACTTAAAAAAAAAGGATACTATTTTGCATTGCGGTCGAATATTATTGAATACTATGGTCGATTAGAGGGATAGTACCGTTCAGCTTCTTGGATTAGTTTAAATGCACAGGTTTTTGTTTCCTGTTTCAACTTGACGTTTTCAAACTATTGCCAATTTGCTTTTAACAAAGTTTTTTTTCCACTTGAAACTCTGCCTGCATTAACAAATAATGATCAAAAGAGGGCGTCGCCTACTTTCATGAGCGTCTGTGATATATTTTGGCGAGCTTTAAACTTGACCAGGCCCAATTTTATAGACCTGATTAAGCATAAGATGTTGCTTAACAATTGTCTGCTAAACAGAAAAGAGAAAGATACCAGTTAGCTGCTTGTTGTGCTTAAGCTGCTCTATGAAATTGGGCCCTGGCCATTTTCACAGCCAATGTTCAGATAAAGTCTATATAAAATCGTTATGGTATGATCGATTAGTCAGTAAATCATGATTTCTGTTTTCACTGACCCCCTTTTATTTTTGGAAAGCACTCAATTAAAAATGCAATTACAGGTTTCCGTTGCAAGAATTGAGTTCGCTCGAGGGGGTTAGGAAAATTTCCTTATATATGTGGTGTGTTCTACATAAGACAATTAGGGGTTACGACGAGTGGCAAGGCGTCTGCTCGCGAAGCCCCCGGGGGTTGTGTGCCACGGGGATCTGTTTAAAAATGCCGCGCTATTCCTAAAGACGCTCCGACTAATGTCTGGATTGGTGCTATGGGGAATAAAAGGTTTTTAATTGCTTGGGGTCGCCCACTTATAATTGGCATAATCACTGCTCTAGATGGTCTGAAGAGATGATCGAATTTATTGGATTTTCATTTCCTCTTCTCTTTTATTATATAAATATGCACGAGGACATGTTTTAAAACAACAAGGAGGTTAAAGTGGTACTTGCTCACTGCTTATCCAAATTTCCGCTCGTTGTCTTCTGAATGATTTATTCAAAATTATGCAAAGTGCTTTTAGGATCTCAAAAAATATATATATATATAAAAATACCGCGTAGACGTCTAGGGCCCTGCTCTTTCTCTGCGAGTCTATAAATTAAATTCTCTCTCTCGGTGACCAACATTCAGACCAAAAATACACCCGTAAGTCAAAACGTCCTAAGCGAAGTCGAATATTTCCGAAAAGTCTTCCCTCTGACTTACTTTACAACTTCCTACGTAAGACCGCTGTTAGCGATCACTCACACTACGGTATTGCTCTGACACCTTATTGCCTAGAGTAAGTCACTGCAATGATATCCACCTTGACAGACATGTCCCGAAAACTTGAAGTCGCTAAGGGGTGGGGATTGGGTGGAGGTCTATCGTTTGGTCTTGTCTGTTCAATGGTCTGCTACAAACGTAGTAATTTCAGCCAAAGCAAAACTCGGCAGCAACTGGTTTTAGTGTTATTCACTGGACACATTATTATAATGGATTGTGAAATTACAAATTGCACCGCACAAGCAGTTTCGGAAAATTTTAAAGGCAGGGTGTACTTTTGGTCCACAAGAAGGAAAATGAAAGCTTACTTGGTAAAGAGCACTGGATAGTTAGTGAAATTATAAGATACTCTTTGAAGTAATGTAGTTTTGGAGAAAGAGGTAATTTTTCACCCAAACATTTGAATCTGAGAAAAGCTTCAAGCAACGTAAGAAGGGTGTTTTCCTGAGCCCAATTTTGTTTTTTGTTGTTGTTTTGGAACATGTTGGGATACACCAACTACCAAAAGTAATTTAAAATTAAATCAGAAAAACAGTTTTATCATTGTATTTGTATATCAAGTCTTTATTACTGTCACGTTTCCACATGATATCATAGGCGGTAACAGGATCAAGTCATTAGCAATGTGGTTCCTTATAGGCCTACGTGCCTCCGTTCGCCAAACCGACTGATACGAGATAGTACGCCTCCCTTCCAGGCGAAGACATTGCGTGACTTAGCAGCAGGTGTGTACGCTGTCCAACATTAATGAAAAAAGGGCATTCTTCAATTACTTTTGTCAAGAACGCTGGGAGGTATCTGTCAATGGTAAAGTGGCTGTCTAGGGTCTGGAGCACATAGTCCACCTCAAGCAAGAGTGAACTCGACCAAAAGTAGCCAATTGGGGGGGTTGGGGGGTTGGATAAGCACAGCCATGGGTCCATGATGCACTAAACCCAGAGCTACGTGAGTTTGCTCTGAGTGCACAATGTATTGGACGAACCCTTAGGTGAACAAACAGCAGGAGGGGCTCGTTATAAATGAAGCGAAATGGGGTGTAAAATAGCACTTTTGTCAACCAAACAATTCACATTACGTCGAGTTAGTATCGTTGGAAGTCTATTTCTGCCACAATGTGTACCATTATGTTCTCCTTAAGTCTGTGGGTATAGCAAGAGACGGTCATGATGGTGCCACGCCCAATCACAGGCCTAATACTGTAATGGTTCTGTCTCTTAAAACCCTTAAGCAAAGGACCTGTCTGGTTGCAATGCCCCTGAGGTAAGTTGTCAGCACATATACTGACAAGCTTTTACCATACGTTGAGAGCTAGGGTTTGTTTTGCTTGTTTTTAATATCTCAAGTGTGTTGTTAACATGCGGGTAAATGTCACTAAGTCTATGAATATTCTTGCTGGGGTCTAAAACGGCAATGCCATAAACAAAACTAAAACAAACAAAATAAAAATATATAATATAGGTTTCCCGCCCTTACAAGATAGACGTTGTGGGGTGACTTTTACGTAGGAACTGTAGGCTACTAATTGTGCTTGTTTGTATGTCTGTTTTTATCACAATGTTTTTGTAACAGGAAAGATTAAAGTAAAGGGACAAATAAATGTCGATCTACCAAAGACGCCCGGTCATCTTCGGAAAAAACCCAGCCCATTTTATTTTCCTGCATACGTGACAAAGCAATTTTGTCTCTGCAGTTAAACCATCATTCAATTCTATTTTGTTGGACATGAGAGTTTAGGCCTTAAATAGCATTATAGTCAATTAAATTTATGAGGCATTCACTTCAGCCATGCAAAATTGGCATCCAAATTAGCAAAGCAGACACAACTAGAGATAGCTGCGAAAAGCTGCTGCGAGTTTGAAATTAGCTCAAGTGGATTACACATTTTGAGCCGTTATCATTTTTAATCGCTTGACAAAGAAGAATTCACAGAAAGTGAAATTGAATGGCTGTTTCGAGGCACTTTCACTTTCGCGCAAAATGGAATAACGCGGCGTTTAAATTGGCTGCTTATAGTTGCTGAAAATGATCAAGAACCTGGATCCGGGTCCCGTGGGGGCCTGACCCATTTCAGGGTCAGTGAGACCTGGAATTTGTCTCAAAGTGAACCAGAAATGAGTCAACTGCCGTAAAATCTATGTAAAAATCACAATGTAAAACCATTTTCGGGGTTAGCGTAACCTGAAAATAGGTCAGGCCACCCTGGGACCCGGATATCAGGTCAATTCTGACCCGGTAGTTTTTATAGCGCACAGCCTCCTGCAAAAAAAAGGGCAAACATAACCAAACACTCAACAAATCAACAGGTCAATTATTGTACTGTATGGGACATCTTTGGTATCCGCGCTGAGTACTAGAGCATCAGAGTATCAGAGCAATCACGTAAACAAATTGCATGCATTCTACGAACCATCGATTGACTAGTGAAGTGTATTGGGGGTACAGTTAATATAAATTTGTATTGCATATTATATTGTATTTCTCATTATGCCAAATTTCGATTACAATTAAAAACATGCATGGTTATAATTCCCCCTTCACGTTTGTTTTACATCCCAAAACGATTTCTGCACAAACAATTATGGCAACTTGACCAGAAAGCATCTGCACATATGCCTCTTTAAAGTTGCATCACAACCCAAAGAGCATTTACTGTGAAGCCGTGAAAATTAAAATAGCCGAGGGGCCCAAAGCGTCTTGAGTCCAGTATCCTCTTACGGTAAGTGGCTCTCTAAGGATGGACTCCGTGAAACAAGATCGGGCTGGGCACACCGCATATTAAAGTCAAGTACGTACACATCGCCATTCAATATAATAATCATAAAGAAACGGTCAACTTTGGAAGCCACACTGAGGAAAAAAGAGAGAAGTGAATCATATTTCTGACCGTGTTGTGTAAACATTCAAACAAATCAAGATATGAGATTTACTACCCGCTGGGCGTTTTGTCCGGGAGAAGCCTTTTGATATATTTCAATTGATAAACAAATATTTCATTTTGGGAAAAAAATAATATAACCCTCACTGTATAAATATAAATAATTGCTAAATATGTCACAGCACTGTAAAAGGTGCGTTACACTATTGGCTTTGGGAAAGGGAGTTTCGATCCCGACCTCTATTTTTCTCATTAAAAAAAAAATAATAATACAAAAAAACAAAAACACAAGATCACTAACCTGTCAAATAAGATAGTTTACTCGAGATATGATGTCACGTTTTTACGAAACGGGTCAAACTGACGCGGAAATCCGAGGTGAAAACAAAAGGGTTCGGGATCAGATTATCCTGACCCAGAAATGGTTCAGGCTTGAGACCCAAAACCCGTGTCGGACCAGGGTTATATATATTTTGTTATGGAGAGTACCGGGTATGGAAATTCTGGTGGGCCCAACTCACATAGTACAAGAAACAAAGTCTACGAATGATGTACAATAATAAACCCATGAACCTGTTGTCAGGTATTAGAACATCGACAGTGACTTTTTGGGTGTGGTTCTTACGGAGCTACTAAACTGAGATAAATTTAGGTGACGCGGCACTCATGGAGCATCGTAGAGAAGAGCGGGATGTGATATTTGTTTCTTATTTAAAGACTAACTACCTTGTTCTTCCCCAAAACGATTTATTGTTGCTTTATGTATTGTGTTTATATACACATCTAACCGATCAGGATAAACCACTGCAGACAGTGCTTAAACACCTGAGTGAAAGGTATAACACTAAACACAACACAAACCTAATTGTGTAAATGCCTTGACAATGCAAAGTTGTTTCTCGTAAATTTATGCTAAAGAAATTAAAAGATAGTTTACACTAGTACAGGTATCATGTTTGTGTTTGTGGTGGTGTGTTGCTTTTGTAAAATATCCACAGGCAATTGTGATATTCGGTCATCATCTTAAGCAAAGGCAGTGCATCAAGGGCCGAATCAGTTACACCACGTAAGTGGGACTCAAAGATTGAAGGAGGGAATGAAATGCTTTTGTAGCTGACCGACCCTCATAAAAAATATAACCATCTTTTGGCCTTGATCCAAATTCAACTCAAATAACCGAAACCGAGGCGGTACGAGAAACGATTTAGTCTGGCCACACGTTTTGTAAAAACGGCAATACGTATTCGTAATTATCAGTACAGGAAACACGACAAGGAGGCCAAGAGGCATCAGAAGATGACAGTCCAGTAACTTCACGATTACCCCCTTTAAATCCTCCAAACGTACCCCCCTTCAGTCTGCAAGAAGAGACTGAGATTGGGGGGGGGGGCGGGGTCATGCAAAAATGGCTCAAAGTAGTATCTTGCCAACAGTTACGGATGCACATTCTCATCGATATTTTCCCCCAGCATTCTATTGATTCATCACAAGCTACCGTCGGAAAAATATTTCTTTATATACATTATAAAAACAAATTGCCAACTGATGGCTTCAATTTTAATCAAATACAATATACTTCATGAAATAAAAATGAGTTAGGTTTAAGGCCCCACCGGTTAAAAAGAAAACCGTTTTGTAGCAGACTGGTTGGATCAATAATACAAGTTTGTGAGTAATTTTAGCTCTATAGTGCGCCCAGAAGAACACAATTATAAATATAAAAAAAAAGAAGGGGGAAAAAAGGAAAGACGGCGAACAATCTGTTGGCATCGCAGATGTCCCGATTGTGTCTAGGTTCCTAAGGCCCGTCTTCGGCCAAAAAGTTACCAGCGTCCCATACACTCGGTGGACAAAATTACTCGACTTAGAATAACTGAATACATCAGGTACATAGGGCCTAGTTCATTTAGTGTTAAATCGTCACAATCACGCGGGGAGTTTTTCAATTTGGGACGGCACATGCGGCCTCGGGGAAAGTAGTTTTTAGCGTGTTTGGGTATTTGGGTTTCTGCGCCCCCAAGGGTAGTGCTCTGTTTGAATCCCGGACAAACATCTTCGCTGGATAATAGGCTGGTTCTATTAGGCTGGTTCTATTACGCTGTGATTCGGATATATTAGCTTCAGGGCATACGACCACGATTGCTTTTTACACGACCTCTTGAAAATCCTGAGCTGTAAGTTTTGCTTTTCAGTGAGGCCGCTTTCTTTGCAGTTTAAGAAGAGGGACAAAATCACACGATTAGATTCTACCTAGATGGTTAATGCCAACTATGTATTTGTTTGTCAAATATAAAAAAAGTTCTGCCGCTATTGGAATTCTGAGAATGTTGTGAATATACTTCAAAATCAACCATAGATGATAAATTAGATTGCATTATGATGACCGAAAACTATCAGGCATCCCGGTGTCCTCGGGTGGGCCCGAACTACATACGGATTTGTACCTTCGTACACTTGAATCTTTGAATGAGCTCTACAATGACTACAGCTGGCACGCCGTATACACGACGTCAACACTTCATTAACAGATCGTTCAGTGAACAATGTGTCCAGATCATACACCACATACTTTATTTATATACGTAACAATCGCAAGAACTATACACGAATTCTCATAATAGTGGATTTTTTGACGAACTGGAAAACCGTAAATGAGCATCATGAACAGTGACGTCATGCAGTACCTGGCTTACTGTAACCAATTACGCATCTTAAAAACCCATGGATACGTAGCCATACCTTATGATGGTAGTGCCACATTTTCAAACTGTCACTTTCACATAAAAACATTAGACTTGGTAAAATCACAGAGAAAGGAAATGGTAAAATACAGCTTCAATCAATCACCCCACATTCTCGAAAAAATAACTTCAGCATCTCTACTAAATGTCTTATTTGCATGCAGAAACAAATGTAAGAAAGATTGATAACATAAGGCCAGGTTTAATACAAAAACCATCGCGGTTGACACATTCTGGTCACAGGCCATTAACTCACAGAATTATCTTGGGGAAAAAAACCCGATAATTGTCCAGGCGACATGGGGGTTACATGCCGTGGTGCAATGCCCGACGAGTCGGCCCCACCGGAAGGACATCAGGGTGATAATTCAAGTACTCTTCAGATAGTAACATCTGCCCAAAACTTCAATTACGGTATCTCAATGTTGTGAAGCCGGCCATATCGTGGCAGAAGTATTCATCCCCCCTCTCTGATGAACATTTCAAATTTGTTGTCACTTTAGATCACCTTGGGGAGAGCACATAGCCGTGTGGTTTAACACCGCCACAGAGCAGCACCGTCATGGCATCGTAATGATATTTTATGGAGGTGCTAATAAAATCAGGATTCTCATCATTGGTGAATTAAAGAGAAGGAACATTGGCTATCCAGATACTCCACTTCAGAGATACTTGATACAGAAAGCTTCAAGTTAGTTGTGGAAATTGAATCAACGAGTGGGCGCACGATTCTGCTTACACGACACATTTTACAAATACCTTTTCAAATAATTTTTTTTAGAATGAAAGCTTTAATAGTGGAAATTATTACGGTCTTATATCAGTAATAGTGATTTCAAGTAGGAAATCTACATTCTTACTTATATTGTTTTCAGGTATAGTTTAGAACTTTGATACTCATCGCCATACATGTTTAGGATAAGAGCCATATGACATGGGACCGATTTCACAAAGAGCCAAGATTGATCGCAAGTGCGAATCAATCTTAACTGCTAAGCAAAGTGTGATGTCACCATTAGTAAGACATGACATCTCATCTTATCATGACTCTTTCCACTGTTTACCCCCCTCCCGATAAGCCACGGAAGGTCGGTCAAAGGAAAATGACACGTTTTCTTTTCAGGTCTTTTAAAAAAAATTTTTTACAACCTTTAAAAAACTGCTACTAAGGATGCTGCAGGTACACTTTGTTGTCAATGAACAATTGAACAAAGAACTATGAGTTAGCTTGCTATTTAATAACCAGATTCATCATTCTACAAAAAAAATAAAATAAATAAAAAACAAATAAATAAAACAATATAAATAAATTAAAGATAGTCTGATTCCCCCGAGACTGCTACTTATCAAGCAGATTAAATTTTCATTGGCGTCAAACATTCATACAATTGTCTTAAAAGGGGGGGGGGGAACAAATCAACCATCGTGAAAAATAACGTTAAGATTTCAGATTCATTTACCAAACGTTCGGTTGTACCATGTAGGCCGCAATGTAGTAAATTCGCATATGGCATACATAACACATTCATTTAAATAACTAACTCTAAGAACAGTAATAAAACACTGCAATGTGTTCCCGGAAAGAGCTGGTATATTGACACTTTTGATATCGCGTATAAAATGAATAAATTATTGAATAAAATTAACTATAGAGCGGACTAATCGTTCTAGAAACAAAGCAGTGTGAACAATCTTATCAAATGTCAAGTATCAAACACACGTTTAAATATTGCACTCGTGAGCTATGTTTTTCTGTTAAATCTATTACAACTTTAAAGTGTAGGCTGCCTTAAGAATTGAACAATATATTGAAACTGTGGCATAACGGGAGGGTGTGCAGAACCCTTGCCCAACCCTCAATGAGATCATAAAAAATGCACAAGATAATGAATGGTTTAATATATTAAATACCCACACCCAAAATTGTTTTTGCCCCCGGTTGTCCCCCCACCAAGATGTTTCACTAGAAACGCTCACCGGTTACGACTACCACACCAGTACCAATTCTTCAGGGAAATATCTCCCTCTAAAATACCATTGTTGGAAAAAAGGCTGTTGAACACCTTTTCTGAACCACTGTTGCTCATTTTAATCTCAGCTATCGAAACATTTCGTGTGATCACGAACACATCCACTGACACTTGGCCGACATAACGCGTTTCCGTTGTTTTCAGAACTTGACGAACATTAATTCACGGTCTGGTTGTCTAAGCTTATAGGTAAGTTTATTTAAAACAAGGGGATGGGAATAAATTTACTCATCCAAAAATCGACGATTAGTTGTCTTTTTAAGGACTGCATATTTCGTTCCACGCCGTATATGCATCATCACAAGCGGATGACATTTCCACTGCTATACAATTCCATGGCCTAATCCCAACAAATTCACCGTCTCGCCACAATAAGACATGCTGGTATATTTATGTACATTTACATGCATAAAATATGATGCAGAATCCAACATGTATTTCCCTTACAACCCCAGTTGGAGCTGCTGACATATCATCCCGTGCATGACTAGGTAATTTGCAGTGAATGGCATAAAGGGCCAACATTTTACAGAGCTGCTGAAGCTGAAAATATTGCCTTTTTTCCTGCTAAGCAACCAAGCAGGATACCGGTTATATTTGGTGGTCTATTTTTACATGCAGATGGTATGTTAGCTATGGTAACCATACTTTGGATCATAATTTTTGTGTGCACGTCATCTAGATAATTAATTCGATTTAAAAATGAACCAACTCCGAGTCTTTCTTACCCACCAATACGTTGACGTTTTTATTGCCGCGGTAACGACGTACACAATTATAATATTGATTGTTTTTAATGAGCTGAGAATTTGTAAAAAAATGATAATAATAACAACATTAGTATAGCGATGAGGTCCGCAAATTGAAGCAGATGACGCACGAACATTAACCCAGTCATTTGGGTCATTTATTTTAAAAACTCTTAAACCATCTCAACTCCCTGTGAGGTGTGCTGCCAAGTAAGTAGTACATTGCAAGACAACACAACGAGAGCCACATCTGCTCTCACAGGTACCAAAAACGGGGTAACGAGAAGCAAGTATGTGTCTCCCTCAAGGAAACAGTGCAACAACTGGGATTCGAACCCATCACACACCCCGCTGACTAGGCATCGGTATTCGTCAATACCAAGTCCCATGGTCAATACATCTGCACTGTTGTAAACATTCTATCTGATGAGGGGGTAAAACAAAAAAGTACAAAGTACAATCCATCAACTCATCTCCATTCGGTGCATGTCTTACCACCCAAAACATCGACCTCAAATCCAACTGCCTATGTAGACTCTGTGCAAGTATCTGGTGAATCGAAAACGAGAAAACAACTCGAACGAAGACTATATTTTTCTGTGAAATCAGATCTTATTTTGAAATTACATTGGTACAAAATTCTTGAATAAAAAGAAAGAAAAAAACAAAAAAACAAAAAACAAACAAACACACACACACACCCATTCTCAAAAATGCATCCTTGTGGAGCATTCATTTGTTCTTTCCTTTGTCCCTGCACTTAACAGTTTCCCATAGACTTTGTACACAAATTTCCTTGTGGAGAACCCCAGTCTTTAGAATTTTCATGTGGAGACCTTTTGTTTTCCCTTTTTTGTTTTGTCCTTGGTCTCCATAAGGTACCGAAAGTGAGAGCACCCTCACACACAAAAGAAAACCCCAAAACGAAACTCCCATAGCACTTTGTTATAAATACAAGATATTTTTTTATAATACAAATAACTTGTATAATCAATAATGAAAAAAAATTCAAACATGGGAAAAGGACGCTTACTTTTTTTTTTTTTTTTTTAAAGCCCCAATTGTCAATTGAGCTAGAATTTGACAAAATCTTAATTGTTTACAATTAACCGGAAACGGAGGTCAAGTCTCAATCTCGGGTTTTCTTCGTTGATTATATTGATTTTACTTTCAAATATTTCATCGCTAAATGTTACTATCCCAACGATATAAAAAAGTATTTCAAGAAACAGAATCTACACCTCAATATGGTACGGACCAACTTATTCTCGGAAGTTCGAATACTCGCGAGACTTGTACAGTCTATTTGGGAATATCGCCCATCGAGAACAGTTAGTGCATTGTACACAGTCTGATACAGGATACAACACTTCCTTCCTTCTTCGATTTGTGTTGTAATTCACACCCCAAACCCACCGAACAACTGTAACCTCGAATCGAACATGACCACAACCTGAAGTTGTTCCTAGGCCAGCTTTTCATAAGATCCAAGAGCCAGCCTTTGGTTGGTTCAATCATGGAGGTTATGTGTTACCTCCATGGTCTAAAATGGGTCAATCATTCAATTATTCGTGGGACACGAGCAACGAGCAGAAGATGGAGTATAGACAACAAATTCTTGACATTCATTTGACCAAGTATCACTGCACACTTCAGCTTCAGACACGCTTCAGACAAACTAAATCTATATCCATTAGACTTCAAGTCTAGAGTCTCTGCACATTACCGGCGTTTCCATCACCCGAGGTTGCCCCAAAGAACACAATTTACAGTTCCAACCCTGTTTCGGAACAAACTCTTAGTAATAATGATCGTGAATCCCGTTGATCTGCACACGTGATTCTACTTGATCTAATCCACGGCCAAAGCTTGAATACGGAGCTTACTTTGAATGCAAGTTCCGTGTCATCACCTTCACAAACGTACACTGTATTGTTTTTCCTTTAAGCATGTACAATGTACATGTATACTCCCCAAAGTAAAGTTTACCTATCCACACGAGAATTTCTTAAAAGCAATTCTGTAATCGGCAACCATAAAGAACTAATAACACGCTTTGTAAGTGTTTCTATGTAAAAAAAGTCCTTGTCATATTTGATATACTTTTTACACGTCAACATACAAGGCAGCATAACTTTAGCCTTAAACTGGGGAAAAACACACCGAAGATTGGAAACCACAAGAAAATGTTCCCTCACAGATTTTGCGTTGACTATATACGATGAATTCATGTCTGATTAGTTCTGATTTGTACAGGATTGAAAGACCCCAAAGCCAAATTCCTCAATCAGTACAAGAATACTTTGATGTGTATTAACGCCTTGAGAAAATAGAGTTAACGGGTAGAACATGACGCCCGTCACAACAGTATCTGACAAGTTCCTACTAGGAAATTCATGATGTGTAAAATTTAATGAAAAGACCCTTGGATAAATCATCGAGGCTTAAGTCGTGGCGAGAAAACAGCAGTTTGATAAATCTCGACTCATGAAGATTTCGTATTTTTTTTTTCAAAAGCTACTTTTTAAATTTGTTTTTAACAAGTACATTTACAAAATGTTTCCGCCGTTTTTGTTTTTTTAATGTTGAGTCTGAGCGTAACCTGATCCCTCCCTCAGACACAAAAAACACTCGAGCTTAAGTATAGTGTGAAGTCTATCTGGGTTGGTCTTCAGGAAACCAATTTACTACGTTTAAATCCAAAGAGCTACCCTGGCTGAAAGATTCTTCTATCAATAGGTAGTGACATTGTAGGAGGCTGGAAAACTGGAAGCAAGCCGAGCATGGTGGTGCGCTTCCTACCCGTCAATAAAGATTATTCAAAGTCAACGATTTCCCGAAAAATTTTACAAGGGGTTATAATATTTCGGAAACAACACAAAATCATTGGGAAAGTATCACAAAATGAACGATAGAAACTGATTCATAAACATAGAATAAGCAGAGAAGCGAAACTCCACTGAAGTACGACATAGTATCCCGTACATGATCAACCATGGTGACAAGGCAATACAAAAAAACACACCCAAAAAACACAGAACAAAAAACACTGGTCCCTTATTCTAGACACGGAATCTCCCAGATGTTACAATTCAGGAGGTTTACAGACTCTGCGCATCACTACAAACACTAAACTACAGGTTTGTACACAATGTGACTGCTTTACTTCTTCCAGGAAAGTTTAAAGACTCAACTAGGTGTTGAGAGGATCCTGAAATAAGAAAAAAATCATGAGAAATCACATGCTTGACTTATAAATGAATTTGGATCCACAAACATCACCTTGAGCAAGAGCGTAATAACATTTCCTTTTTTTTGTGGAGACACGAGACCTATGGATTCTTCTAGAATTCGCCTCAATCATAACTGAAGATTGGCCAAAGTTAAAAACAAAATGCTCACAGTCTCACTCTATCATACTGACGCAGTGTAAGCATGGCTCTTAAGGTCCCCTGCTATATTCGTCGAACATAACCCCAGTCAAAATTACAAAATTGAGAATATGATTAATCATACACGACACCCCCCCCCCCCCCCCCCCCCCCCCCCCCCCCCCGCCACATTAACCATGTACAAATACATTTTACATTTTTATGTTTCTCAAGTCAGCAGTGATAAAGTGTCACTGAATCAACAGTGTCATCACATATCTACCGCTAAATGAAATCAGGGCGTTATGGTTTGCATCCTCCTGGCAATCCTCTGCTCTTGCTGCCAAATCTTGCCAGCATTAACAAGGTTGACTTCAGCAAACTCAAGCACCTCTTCTTTTTGCAGGGTTCATGTTTCGACATCTGGATGTAAACAGTGATTGGAATCTTTCCTGGGTTCCATGCTCTTAAGTAAAGATGTTCCTTTACTGGAGGGCTTTGTAACTGCCAATTGCATCTTCAAAATGGCCTTGCCCCCTCAAAGGTAAAGTTCCTTGGCAAACTATACCTGTGTCTTTCCTAGAGGGCTAAGTATTCGGTCAGGGCTTGCTGTCTACATCCTCCCTGGCTGAAAGATCCTTCCCATCAGCATAGGCGGGATTGACATTAGCCTACACGTGTCTCTCCTAAGAGGCTTAATGGCCAGTAATTGGCCTCCAGCTACCACATCCTCCCATCAGCATAGGCAGGATTGGCTTTAGCTAACTGGATTCTCTTATTGGAAGACTGGAAGCTAAATGCAATCAGGGCATTATTATTATGTCACCCGCAGGCGGGACACCCTACAGCGACTCCAATCTTCTCTATTCTCTATGCAGGCAGACAGCTCTGTTGCGGTATCCACACCAGCATCACACGTGAGGACACCGACATAGCTCGTCCTCTGTCTGCCCCTCAGCCTCACCCCATGAGTTGGTTCACACAACACTAATCGGCTTGTCAGCAGCTCTGTATGGTATGGTGAGATAAGGGCAAGGTGGTTTGCATTGTCCCCGTCTACCAGATTCTCCCATCAGCGTAGGCAGGGTTTGCTTTAGCATACTCATGTCTTTCCTGTGAGGCTTGATAGCTGGATTCAAGCAGAGCTCGGTGCTCTGCATCATCCCTGGCTGTTTCCCGGGCTCTAGCTGCCAAATCTCGGCTGCAAAGATTCCAATGAAAAAATCCAGTTATAATCAATCAATAACTACCCCAGCCATTTCAGTTCTTATTTGAAGACTGGTAAGTAAAAAAACAACAACTTAAGTTTCAATCTAAATGCTCAGTAACTGTTAACTTATTACCAGCACCAACCCTCCAGGAAAATGATTCAATTGTAATCCTTATGCCCAGGAGTAACCCAAGGAATTACACAACGCAGCCAAAAAGTTTGATTGGCAGGGGAAACCTCAAAACTTAGTTCAGGTCGTCAGCAAGACATCTGGAAGCCTGCTGCAAAGAACAGATGGCACCACTTTACCAGAGGGTTAGACCTTGGTGAGTCTGTATGTCTGTAAATATG
>CM021534.1:11056235-11069416 GCA_010994315.2 Pisaster ochraceus
TAAACACTTGACAAAAGTATAGTTTCATGAAACTAGGTATCGTGAACTTGCAGTCTGGGTACCAACCATTCTGAAAGTTCGACACTAATCAAGACGAAACCGCCCTCTATCGCCTCTTTCGTCGAGAAGGTATTTCATAGAGCTGCTTTCAATAAGCAGGAAGCAAACATTTTTAAATCTTCACATTATTTTCTGTTAAGTAGGTTAAAAGACTCAGATCATACATTTAACGCGGCATTTTCGATAGTAACCCTATTTTGCACCGTGACTGACGATTTTTGGACGCCACGAAGTAGCATGCATCGAAGTTCAAGTTACCCTTGCAACACACGGCGCACAACCTCTCAATGTGAAACACATTTTTTTTTCACGAAGTAGCGCTGCATATCTTGTGTGTAGCGCGCACGTGCGCCCCCCGCTCAGAACCCTCGCCCCCACCCTCTTGCCCCCCATATGAAATCACAGAAAAGTATATTCTTGTAATATAAAAATCGTTTAAGGCTGCATAAAATGCTGCCGTAAAAAGGAAAACTTTTACTCATGATCAGTATGTGGACTACATACGCCACTGAGTGTCCACCAGTGTAAGAAAACAAGTTGAAAATATCCTGACATTTTGCAGAGGAAAGCTTGATTTTATAAAGCGTTCAACTTTAAACGGCGCTTTTGGCCGATTGTTACTTTTTACTGGTATCTGCATGAGACTGTGCTACGGTGGAGTCTGTCGGTGACGAATTTTGAATAAATAGAGTGCCCACGGCTGGATGTCATACAAGAAGGTTGTGGGCAAAATGATGTGCGGTTGCTATTGTTTCAGATCGTTTTACCTCTAAAATGGCGGCGTGACAACGTCAATATGCATGACGTCCATATTCAGTGCAAGACAACTGTCCCCGAGGCAACTGTCCCTTTTTCATGGAAGTCAACATCTTCTAGTCGCTTCAAGTATGGATAAAGAATTCTTGAGAGCGCTGGAAATGCCATTATTGGTTGTGAATGTTTACATAGCGCGAAGAGTTACATACCTTATGACATACAGTCAATTTACAATAGCGTGGTAGAGGCTTTGAATACACACCGTGCACTGATCTGCGGTGACTTGAACCAGAGACTGTTTGGTGCAAATGTTTGCGTAGGGTGCCGTTTATTGGGGTTAACCTCGAGTATTTCATCATAGACAGCGAAAGGTTATCAGGTGAGTAGCATCGGACAAGATCGCTGGGGCAAAACAGTTTTGATTTTTTTTTAATTGACCGGGACAGCCATTTCTATTTTGGCCTAAAAGCTCGGGATCATTATTATGTTGCCAAGCAAGAACAGTATAGGGGGAAAAACCCAAATAATGTGTACAGTTCAAGCCAGAGGTTCATACTAACAATTGGCAAAGCAAAGGCGTGACGCATGCAAGGAAACTTGGGAATTCCGGAGCAAATATTTTCCCTTTCTTACACTACAAGCTGTTTTAAAATCAATCAGTTTGATTTTCTTTAACTAAAGCACACCCATATGTTTTAATTATGCATAATTGTTTATGCATAAATCCGGTAAACTGCTTCTATATACAAAACACACCCAAATCATAGGCAATGGGGATATACAAAAAATTATTTTATTGTAGTTATTTAGGAGTAGGAACACAATGCTATTTAATGGTAAAAATGAACAAAGAAGCTCGATCAGAGTAGCTTCTTATAAAAATATACCTATAGCTACCCGGAAAAGACTACACCGTGATTCTGACTCGGAGTATTGTGCACACGTCACCCAGCAGTGGGTGTGCCCGCCCAACCTCATGGACGTTGGTTAAGTATTCCCGAAAAAACCCTCTAATAAACCAAGGGAAACTGACTGGGTAATTGGCGTTGAATAAAGGATGATAGAGAGGGATTTGAACCAACTACACACCAGCCAACGTAGGGCTAGATGGCTCAGTTTGTAGAGCGCACGCATGCACGTTTTATAATCCGTAGGTCACATTGATTCAAATCCCGCTCTAGTAATTTTTTTGTTCAACCCCAAATTAAATAAAACATACAACATATATTTTACCTTAACATCTTTTGTGAAACGAACACAAAGAATAACTCCATTAATTGGATTAATTGTATTAATTCGTATACTAGCAAAGGCTTAAATCTGGGGGGGGGGGGGTTATCGCCCTAATACTTTTGGGGAGGCATGGGAAAATAGTAACGGGGTGTTCTTGAAAAACAAGCAAAAATGCGAGATCGAATTAACAGACCTGTCTTCAAACGTAATTATGCATTAACTGAACAAACTCCATTTCTTAAGTTGGTCGATTGTGAATAAAATAGCAGGAAAACTGATCTTGCAGAAAAGGGCAAATGTGTGCCAAGGTAATCACATACACAATTAATCTGTACTTGTGGGTGCAACCAAAAAATAAAAGATAAGGTACTACCGACCTAGGTCCCTTGGTCCCGCTTAGTCCCACCTAGACCTAGGTCCCACTAGATCCACCCAGGTCCGACCTAGGTTCTTTGGCTGCACCCTTTTAGTGCAGCCATATTAGTTTGTATAATATTATAATGGACACCAACAGATGGAGAGAGAGAGCATGGTGACCTTTTAACCCTACTTACGTACCGGTCCAGACAATTTCCTTCATTATAGTTTTGTTTTTAGGTTCTTTTTTTTTGGGGGGGGGTGGGGGGTACCCCATTCAGGTTGTTTTCGACTTCTGGTTTAGAAATCGATTATTCAAGGATTCCAGGTTCTTTCTGGGTATTACAAAACAGACCTTCACGAGTCTTGTTTCATGATTTCACGTATCATTGATTAATGCCCAAAATGAAAGGCCAAAAGAGACGCATAAAGAAAACCCTCACCCCACAAACCAATAATCTGTGTTAGTCGATAATGTCCCCCCTCTTGTCATGTAATCCTCCAGGGATGATTTGGGGCTTATAGCTCGATATGTGGGAACTTTTCAAAATAGATAGTTAAACAATTTGTATTTAGATACACGTGATATTTCCTTTTAGTCAAGGAAGCGCGACAAATTTTCATCAGGCACTGAACGTACAAGTCCGTCAATAGTTTTTAACAAAATGGTCGGGAATCAAAATGTTTTCACATCACCAGCAGCACGTGCAAACAATTTACACGTTAGAAGACGCAGTTCGTGCATTGTGCATCGTACGCGAAAACAGCCATGTTCTTTGGTTTTCAAACATCATCATCAGTCAAAATTAGTGTGGAGAATTTTCTTTAGCACACTTGGACACTTTCTTTGGGAAAAAATTAACATAAACCACAGTTAAAAACAAATATTTCGCAAATTTTGCACTTGATTTACACACAATACTGATTGATAATTAATTTCAAACGAAATGAGTACATTTTTGAAGATTTAGAGGAATTTAGGGTCGCACTCTAACAACTTAAGGGTCAGAATTGACCGGGATCAGGGTCTCGTGAGACCTGACCCATTTATGGGTCAGTATGAGGCAGCATCTGGGTCATAATGACCAAGAAAGGGTCATTGACGCAGAATCCGAAACAAAATTCCACTTTAAAACCAGTTTGTGTGTCAACCTGACCCAGAAATGGGCCAGGCTCCCTGGGACCTGAATCTAAATCAATTCTGAACCGGGAGTTTTTAGAGTGTGTTGAGAAAAAGAAGTGCCACCTGACGTACTACGTGCTCTGTTGTACTGTTGGGCAAAATTAAAGACGCAGCAACCTTCGCCACAATGAGAAAACTAACGACTGATAATCTTAATCAAATACACTGGGTGCACCAAGGTTTGTACGGAAAGGTGCGGTTGGAAAACAATGGAGGATGCATGATAGACACCCAGTAAAAGATTACAAACCTTCGACCAATGCCCCCCCCCCCTCTCTCAATGCCATGCCGATATAAGCAACTGTTCGACATGGCAACATAAAGGAATTAAAAGTCCATGGTAGAGATGATACTTTTTTCCTAAAAAAAAAAAAAATAAAAAATAAAAACTTGTTTAACAGTTTGTGTTTTGTGGTTAAAACAGGAGTTGTGATGAAACAACCCAAAACATTTGGCATTGGCAAGTTGCTCTCTGTCCATTTCAGACTTGTTATTATTTAATAAGACGAGAATCAATGCCTATTGTATGGTATCATCAGTATCGCTGACATCGATTCCCCATGCTTGCAGTTTCTTCATTTCAAACTCCATTTTATTTGTATTATAACAATCGTTG
The DNA here is from genome assembly GCA_010994315.2 of Pisaster ochraceus. Classification (NCBI taxonomy): domain Eukaryota; kingdom Metazoa; phylum Echinodermata; class Asteroidea; order Forcipulatida; family Asteriidae; genus Pisaster; species Pisaster ochraceus. Next base: position 11,060,441 of record CM021534.1, read on the forward strand.
AAATAGTGGGCCAACAATGCTAGGTCTCACTTCTTGGAACTTTCCCGGGGATCACAACCTTGCATTTGTACAGTTTCATTCTTATCACTCGGATGGAACAAACTCTCTCCAAACAGCAGGCCTCGTTAAGGAATACCTTTATATTTTTGCCAAACAGAATATTGTCAATCAATACTCTTTTACCGAGGTGACAAAGAAGGTTTGGTAAACTACTTGGAACTGAGTCTTTATAATTATTACACCATGCCACCTTGTTTGTCCTACCACCTGTCTGTAGTATCAATAATTAATGCCGATTCTAAGAGGTGCAATAATTTATTTTGTGCCTTGGTCCATGTTTCTTGTCTGCGATAGCAACTAATTTAAACAATAAAAATTCGAAACAGCTTGGTCCCCTTTGCCTGAATTTTATTACATTGATTTTGATGAGAAGAAGTTAAAAAGAATGAGCTGTGATGAGGGAAAATAATTTTCATTGTGTCAACACATCTTCCAGACCCACCTGTGCTTTAGCTTTTTGTATTAGTTGCCCATGGAGGAGTAGGCTGAAGTAGCCCATACACGTATTGCTATATAATTTCTTTCTGATGTATATCACAACCAGTTACATGTAATTGGTCAAATAAAGTTACATTCACAAACTCAAAAGTAAGTTTACAAAGTTTTTATTCACATCTGAAAAGGAAGAAATATGAGCATTTTAAACAAATAGATTGTACAGTTTCAATAGGCCTAGTCCACAGAGAAAGTTGGGAAGTGTTTACAAGCCCGTAGCAGGTTTTTTTTATACTATAGACAATGTACTCCGGGCTGTCAGTGTTCGGGCAGGGAACCCATGGTCTTTGCTCTTAAGTGGGAGGAGGGTGTAGATCTGAAATCACAGAATCAGACCACATGATTACTCGCTTATTGTACAAATACCTTCAGTAAAAGACTTTACTTGATGAGTTAAGTTTAGTTATTATTTTTGCCGTTGGGGGTGGGGGTAAATGTCTATCAATAAATATATCATTGCGACTAGAACTCAAATCAGATAGCTTGAAACTGCGTCCTTGCCCTGTATTCTGCATTCCTGTGGTTTGGGATGAGAGGCTAAAGAGTCGCAATAACTCCACGAACACTTTGAGTTGATTTAGTCATTAAACATTGATAAGGGCAATTACATTTACGAACTCGTTCAAGTTGATAAGATTTCAAATCGGTATATCAACATAAACAATCCAGCAACGCAAACAATTGGGAAGAAGATGAGACTGTTGTAAACATACTGTGGCTTTAAAAATAATGACATATTAAAATTGTGTTTTTGTTTGCCAAACGATCTCATGAGTTGCGAAAAGCTTCAGGCTAAAATCAGGGTCCTTCATCTTCATTTCGTGGCAGTAAATCTTCCACCACCATGATACAAATTATTTTCCCGATTATTTAAAATGAAACAGGAATTTGAACTGGGCCTCGTGTCAGCGGGCTTGTTCAGTGGATCGAATCCCACCCGAGTACAGCAGTATGCTTCTGGATTTTTCTCGGCGCGCTCAATGCTTATAATCACGGATCAGAGTAGTAAAGCATATAATTAATGAATAAAATCCTACAGCAATGTTTCAACCTCTCTGATATACTGCAATGGTGCACTTTTCTCACATCACACTATTCAATTATATATATATATATATATTTAAAAGAATGTAAATTATGTTAAAATAGCTTGATTGTGGCTAGACACAAAACGAAGAAATCCTAAAAATCCACACGATGTGTGGTGAACCTAAGCAAAGTATTTTTTCATCACTTGTCACTATTTGAACTGCAAACTTGATTGAATCATGACCGCTGATTTACCATTTTGTGTTCGTTGTGTAAGGAACGATTGTGTGTCTATTACAGTCAATAATCCTTCTTTGACCCTTGTCTTTTTCCATTAAAATCGATCGAGAGACCTTGTTTTTTGTACTTTTTTCGAGAAAGCATTGTGACAGATGACTGCATGAGTAGGCTACGTTATTTAAAATTTCAGACGCATGAACAGTTTCTCTCTAATGAAAGATTTGGACCAGCAGGAGGCCTAACAAAATGTATGGGTAGTTTGCACTGGTATCACCTTTATAATCAGTGAGCTTTTAGCTCCATTCTTTAACGTTGAATTACGATATCGTCCCGTTGTGTAAAGCCCGGTTCATACTTCCTCCATAGCGATATTTTGAAGTCACAGCTCTGTTTTCGCTGCGAATGTTTCGCAGAAGCGATGCAACTCTTCCGAACGGTTTGATGCGAATTTGTGACGTCAAAATTCGTATCGCATATGCATTAATTACGAACTGGCCTTTAGATTTGAAATTTGTGACATTATTTTCAGGTTCTTTTATTACTTTGTTCAAACTGTTTTGTATGTACGTTGAGCCAAGAGCTCTCCACCTGTCACGCTCGAGTCTGTGGCCAGATTACACTCATCATTGTTAATGGACCATCAATGATAAGTTATTGACTATTGGCTGCACTCTTCGAAGAATACTATCTTCGTAATTGCCCATCATTGTTGGGTGCAAACAACACTAAAATGTCCTAGGTAAATTTGCTACAGGATGGTGAGGGGACGTGGCACCGAGCCAAGGTGTCTTTGCAACCCTGTGACGTCAAGGGATGTGTATTTTGGGATTAGAGTGACGGAGTAACAGAGGTGACAGAGAAATCACTGACGCGACAACAGCGGAATCAGCCCATTGACAAATTTGTTAACTTATGAACTTTTGTAACATAAAGTAATTGCCAAAATGTGGAACTGCAACAAAATTGGTGCTTACTATAGAAAAATGACCAACAGAAGGAGGCACGACTTTTGGGTCCCTTTGCTGTGCCCATGATATGGGTCAAGACCAACAACTTGAGACTTGGGCCATATTTTAATACAATCATCAAGCTCTATAGAACATATCAGTGTTTTGATCAGTATGCAAAACTCGGGCTCCACACTAAGACTCAATAATGGTTGCAAATAACTAGTAAAGCTATTCTCATGGGTCAGAAGAACAGAGGACTCGAGTTAAGCCAAACTGCCCTCCCCTCCCAAAACACAAACAAACAAACAAACACCCAAACAAACAAACCAATAAACAAATAAGCACAAACCCAGAAAAATGCAAAACAAAACAAAAACAAATACCCACAAAATAAATAAACAAATAAACAACAGCAACAACCAACCAACCAGCCAACCAACCAAACAAAAACGGTTACACGAAACTAGTTCTTGTGGGGAAAAAACACTTTAGATTTTGTGTAAGCTCTCTCGTCTATCTTGGATCAGGGGGCAGGGTACGGGGAAGAGGGTATGGTACGGGGAGGGGCGGCACACCAGCTCTCTCGATGGCCCATGTGGGGGTTCCGCCGCCCCCATTACATTATTGAATCAATTTGTCTCTTCCTTTTCGTTCATCCGAGGAATAGCACTGACATTCGATGTGCATGCAACTTCCCACGAATCCCACCAACACTAAATTATGAACATCAAATTTTCATTGCCATTAATTTTTGGGGTCCGTTTCAAGAAATGAAAGCATTCAGACTCTTCTGCAAAGATGTAGCCTTATGAATATTCATACTGTACCCGGTCGATGAACGCATGAAAACATCGACTGTGTTTCCGCGTAGTTGGAACCGCTTGTCGCGAGAAAGCGTTAAGCTGAGGAGCAAACAGTGTTGGTCATTTCATCACATGACTCTGTAAACGTAGTTGTAGTGTTTGTGAAGCAATAGAGCAAGCCAACCTATATAAAACTAGTTTGAAATTATCATATGACACTTTCAGACAACAGACACACCCTCTATACGAACGGAAGAATCTTGCGAAGACTTTCTCCTTCTATCTCGATGGTTTTGATGCGCTCGATATGCGGAAACCTGTAAGTACAAACAACTTCGTGTATCCTACTGAGCTGTCATAGATGTTATCATTTCTTTCGAAAAATATTTACCCTGAGATTATTTTTGCACCATGCATGCAGTAGGCCTAAAAGGGGTTTATCTTAGTTTGAAAAACGAAATCGAAAGTTTTACTTTATTTCTAAAACAGGAAGACTATAGTCTTTTTATATTTGTTTGGGACCTGTTCCTGAAATTCTGACCATCGCCATTTCTATAATCAAAATGTGATTTTTCGCAAGGATTTGGACTAATCAATGGCTGTTCAGATTCGATTGTTGTGTTTAGAGATTTAAAGAGAGGGAAATACGAAGTCATCTGAACGTACAGTTCAGATGACTTCGTATTTCCCTCTCTTTAAATCTTTGACATTTATGTTGATTATGTTTTGACATTTCTGCAGCACTAGTAGGATGTCTGGCAGCAATTTAGCAGGATTTTCCCGGAACTTTTCGTGTATATCATTCGACCTTGTTAAACAGATTTTCACTGATACCTATTGAAACATAAAACACTCTGACAATATGTCCGTGCCCGTTGCATTCACCCGCAAGGCCATTATAATCGTTGTGAATAAACAGCCACAAAATGAGTCAATATAGTGTGTACCCGTCGCTAACATAAACAAAAGACACACCCAGGCACCGAATACCAGCAGGGGTGAGCTACAGGAAATAAAGAAGCGGAGAAAGAAGTTGTGTACTTCTTGATATATGCTTTATGGAGACATTAACGGCATTTATTTCCATTTCGTGCTCAATAAATGTGTATCCCCTTCCCATTGTGCCTTCATTCTGTTCTGGGAATCTCACTTTGTTTTTTACAGGATTTCAGGGAGGGGGGGGGGGTGTACTTCAGTACAAGAGGAAAGACTAAGAGTGTTTCCTTGTTGTTTTTGTTTTTGTTTTGTTGTTGTTGTTGATGTTATTGTTGTTTTGTTTTTGGGGGAGGGACAGCCTCTGCCACACGTATCGGGCATTTTGTCTTACTCTCACCCTAAACAACTCTCTATTTGTTCATACGTCATTCTCTCAGACGCAACGTGTACTTTGTTCGATATAACTAATCGATAACTTAAAACGCTTGTTTTAAGTAAGTGACGTAATTGTGTTTCGGAAACATTACTGCAATCGCACTACACCTGGTAGCGATTTCCATCAGAAATAGTTTCGCCCCGAAGACAACAAAGTTTTCGTGGAAAGTTTGTTTGAACTCGGCCAGGCAATGGGAAAGTTAAAATGATTTACGGTTTAACCATGGAGCAACAAACTAGATTGTTGCACCCACCATGGATTTTACGATTCTATAGATGTATACATGAAAAAGGTTTGGCTGAAGTGTTTACCCCCTCCACGAACCAATGGCTTTTAATTATATATTAAAACAATTATTAGCACGCCCTTCCAACAAGAAACAATTGGTTAACTGTTTCCTGTTAGTGAGCTCTTGAATACAAACACAACGGTAAACGAGTCAACTGCAATACCATTGGATCCCAATTACATGCTTACACATAAATATAACGCCATAAAATGACTCTGTGCTGAACACTATTGAACGTGTAAATTGAAAGCCTACGTTAGTATCTAAGATTCATCAGAGAAGCCAAAAACAAGGCGAGAAAATATGCTCTGTGAAGTCCATTATATCTCATTTGTAAAATGTCAAGCAGTGCTAAAAAATTACCAGGTGCGTGCGCGTGCACCTGAGCTGACTTTTGCTGATTATCTTGATCTGCGGACGTCCGGATCTCAATCCAACTTTAATCCTTGATTCTTGGAAAACTTCGGGCATCGGCTTTTGAAACTTCTTCAACAAGAGACAGTCAAAACAGCTTTGGGTCCTCTAAGCACAGAGCGCGTATAATCGACCGGGGGAAGTTGAATAAGAGTGTCCAATGTTCAGTGATGAGCGGGGGCTATTTTGAGAAATTGGTCGATCGCAGATTCTGCCAAGCTAATCAATAAACCATGCATAGTTAACTCTTTTTAACCAAACAGAACACGTAATCATGAGTTTTATGACAAACACATCTGTGATTTCACAACGGCCCACATTTCTAGCAAGTTATCATAACGAACCGATAAGCCCCTACCTCAGACCAACATTTGCATTATACAAAGAGTGGCCTTGTACACTCAGGGCTTTCTTGCTGGCAAGAAACTACACTGGTCATGGGAAAGCTTACATTGTGTGTCAAAATTTCCACATGAATTCAATATTCATGAAAGTACCAGCTAAAGAAGATTTGAGATGTGCCCCTTTCGTCATAACTGATTAAAATCAGACAGTGCACTCTCCATTTAAGACGGCCTTCCATTGAGCTGTGTGTCAATCGTGCTTGCATGAAGTAAAGACTGTGGCTCTTTACAATGTGATATCGCATGTTACAGTGTCCATAAAGACTCTGCGTTTGAAACTTAAAACAATGAAGTATAACAAAGTCAAATTAATAGGACCTTATTAACGATAATGATGCAATGCTCACTGATATTTCTGATCTATATTGTTCTTTCAGAACCAATGAAACGATGAATCACCACGGAACTCTCAGGACGCCGCCGGTTGTATAAGCCAGAACAATAACATTGTGTTTGAATAACAACCCCAAGACTGATGATGCAATATTGAATAATGTGGTTTTGCGTTAGCTAAAATAAAAAGTTAACCTATAAATGACGTGGAGAATTATATTAAAAGTGAAAGTTTTCCTGAGTGGAAAACGAGAGTTTTGCTGATTGTTAAACGTTTAATAAAGACATGCCAAGCTTAGTGCCAACTCCGTCTTCTGTTATACGTATACTGAGCGGCGAGAACTACCGTGACGTCATGATGGACCCAACAAAGAACTTACTGAGCGCAATGAAGTCGAACAGTTTCTCACGAATCAAGTCTGCATTGACGGTTCCAGGGATAAACTTTGGCGTTCGAGACCCAGAGAGTGAGTTTTACAGCCTCCTGATGCGAGTCTGCCTTTTGGATATGTCGCCCAAGAACCGACGCGAACTGGCCAAGGTACTCCTCGAGAAGAAAGACATGAACGTAAATGCCAAGGACCGGGAGGGCAGGACGGCTCTTGCACACGCTTGCCTTCTGGGCGATGCGGGCATGGTGAAGGTGTTGGCCGAAGACGCGGACATAGATCCCAATCTTGTGGATCGGGACGGGGATACGCCGCTGATGCACGCCTGCAGGGGAGGCCAGTTAGATGTCGTCACGGCGCTTCTGTCTAATTTCAGGAGGGCAGGACTTTTAGTGGACGAGCCCAACAATCAAGGTAGGTTTAGGCCATTTTGTACGAGTTTCTGTTTCATGGTACTTATTGTTTTGGTGATGATCGCGTTGTTCAGAGGCATGTACAGTAAAAGTTATGTTTTCCCCCAAAAAATGCATACAATTTGGGTGTGCGCATTTTTTATGACCTCATTTTTATCCTCTACGACTTTTCTTATTCCGTTGTTTCAGATGCAACGATCTAATCCTACATGCAAGAAACGGTAAAAACAAGCTGTCATATTGCAAACGTGTGCTAATATGTAATGACCAGACTGAAATTGTCATTATCATTGAAATGATGAAACATTTAAGACTTTAACATGAATAAAAATCAACCAATATAACCCTTTTTTATCTAGGTGTTACCCCACTGATTGAGGCAGCGAGGGGTGGGCATGCGGACATCTGCCGAAGCCTAGTGACAATAGGCAACGCTGACGTCAACGCCCGCGACAGCAAGTCCTCCAACACTGCCCAAGACTACGCAATCGCCAGCCGCCGTCTCTCCACCCCGGACATCCTTCTTCTCTCCCCCATAGCCCAGAAAAAACTACAGGCACGGAAGAAACGAGAGGCCATGGGCCGCAGCTCACTCTCTGAGCTTATGAAACAAGCTGCCTTCTACCCAACCTCAACCTGGCAGCAGCAGGAGTCCGGCAGCACAATCGTCCTTGAGCACTTTGACGGTAAAGTGAAGCAACCGCACACACACAAACGCAATCCTCTACAACGGGAACATCTACAGCAGCTGAACAGTGCCGTTTTCCAAGTCGCCAAATACGGGCTCATTCGCGTAGCTGAGCAATCCCATGAGGAGGAAATCGAAGATGTCGAGCTCCCCAAGAGGATTAGAGAGCGTAGACTCTCCCTCTCTCTACCTGACCTCCGTGATGAAGACTCCGAAGGGGACGCCAAGTCCTCAAGCAGCCGATCATCAAGCCCTTACAAACCAACCAACACATCAGACAATCTCCTCAGTGTATCCCGTCGTCCATCACCGTGCACAAGCCCCCAACCAAGGCGTAAAAGCTTAACACCCAGTGACAACCATCCAAAAACCACACCCAAACCCCAACACAAACCACACCCCCCTCGGTTGAAGCTGCCTCCAGTAGTTGATTCCTTAAACCTCAGTCCTGCATCCGCAAGACGCAGGGGTAGCTTCCCTAATAAGGCATTCTCAGGTGTCCGACCAATACCAGTTGTAAAGACAACCAGACCGGGTATGAAACTGTCTGGCAGCCCACCAAATAGTTGGGCTCCCTCTGTACCGTCCACCAAACCGGGCATCAAAGGCCACGGTACGGTGCCTGTTGTACACGTAATAGCAGCAAATAAGAACGTTGATACAAAAGCAAGAGTTTCCTGGGAAGGGAAACCATCATCTTCAGTTCCTTCATACCTCTTTAGATGACAAAAAGAAAAACATTAAGAAATACAATGAACACTGTTGACTAAAATTGGTTTACAGATTACAGAGTCGAGAGTTGATGCATGTGAACATTCCTAAAAATGGACTATATATCGCAGAGAGTGGTTGGATGCATGTTGCCGAATCGTAATTTTGTTAAAATGACAGAGGATTTGCATAATGTCATCCTAAGTAACCAACTTGACTCAAACTTTTATTTTTAAGACAAATTGGAAGTTCAATTCCAATGCAATGTACAGTGTATGTCCTTCAAGGGGCACTGTCGTCGTGATCATAGTCTGCTTGTAACTAGACATGAACATGAACTCTCACACAGTTACTACACGCGCGCGTTGAACGTCACATCAGACAAA
>CM021534.1:11122458-11133017 GCA_010994315.2 Pisaster ochraceus
ACTTTACGAATCATACTTCTGGTTAATGTATGAAAAAGATATTTGGTATTTTTACAAACCTGAAAGGTGCAAGATTTTGCACTGGACAGCGTCTCTGTCCCATCGTACCTTTATGGTGTCGCCGGTTTTCAATGTCGATGGATGAATGTCTTGTAAGAGCTTAGTTGGCACAATCCCTGTTGATTCTTTATCTTCAAACCACACTAATGCCTCTCAGTAAACTTTTTGAAGGTGATGAAGAGACATTTTGCACTGACGGGGTAATGGGCAAACGACTTTGACTCTGAAGCTTTATGGGAAAGAGCTTTAACAACAGAAAATACTACATGTACATGTAAGTGTTTCAATCCAATAGCTTAGCTTTCGTTTAGACAAAGCACTGGTTTAAGAAGCCCGGTGTTTTTCTGTTTCTTTCATAAAAGGAAAGTGAGACCAGAGTTGCGAACCCAAGTTTGGCGAACGATACATGTGGTGTTGTGTCTCTGAAGATTTGTGGGATCAAAGCTGTATGCTTTTGAAAGCTTTCTGCCCCACTTAATAAATTATTACAATGTTTTGCAAGTTACCCACTTTGACCCTTTCATTTCTGAAAATTTTCCCCTCTCTCCAACAGGGATGAAAGATGGACAGAAAATCACATTCAGAGGCGAAGGAGATCAAGAACCCGGGCTGCAACCAGGTGACATGATAATAGTTCTTGAAGAAAAACCACACAAGGTAAAAACACTGTTGCCCATCTACTCGTCTTACACTTATGCACTGTTAACAATCCTATTTTCCAAACCTTGAGTTTTCATTAGACATTTATGTGCAAGCAAAAGTCTGCCTTTGGTTATATTTCTCTTTGTATTGAGTTCCCAAGAAACATTTGTCTTAATGAAAGTCAGTGTTATGGTTCTGCTTTTGTTTTGGGAATAAATTGGAACATTCTACCAGATGAAAAATTGTTCATTAAACAAATTTTAGTACATGTAGGTCCCAAACCAACTTTGATGACTTTTTTAGCTGGTTGATTATAAGATTGTGTGAGGTTTGTTGAACTGTATAGTGAATGTTTTCCTCGCAAAATGCTACACAAAATGTATCATTTGCTCCTCAAAAATCAACATTTCCAATTTTACCTAATTCTAAACAACTTGGTTGAAGGGCCAAAGGAGAAAAGGTAGTGGAGGATTTAGGGTACTCGCTAGCCAAACCGCGAAGTCACGAAGGGTTTTAATTTTAATGAACAATCAGTCTTGATATTGTAAAAGTTGACATTGTTTATCTGTTATCGGTATAGGTGTTCAAGAGAAAAGGTCATGACTTGATTATTAACAAGAAGATAGAGTTAGTTGAGGCACTCTGCGGCTTCAAGCATGTCATTAAGACATTAGATGACAGGGAGTTAGTCATTACCTCTCATGCAGGTGAGTTTGAAACAGTCAAGCACAAACCTAAGCCCTGACTCCAGGGAGTATAAAGCAAAAGGAGAACAGTTGGAACAATTTGTGAAGGTTGACGCAAGTCATAACAGCTAGAGCCAAAATGAAAACCTTTTACTCTTTGTTTTACCATTAAACATGTTAAAACAGGAAAGTCAAATGTACACTTATCTACTTTCATGTTAGCAGTTTTTCCAATGGTTGTAATTGAAACCACCCAAATGTGTTTCATCATGTGATTGAACAAGCAGGCTTATACTGAAAACAATTTGAGTTGATTAATATTATAAATTGTTTAGTTACTCTCAAATTTTAATCAAAAATGGACTGAAATGGCATGTTATTTTAAATATTTCCACTATAGTTTGCATGTCAATTCACATGTTGAAACACTTCTTGTGTGGTTTTAGGTACATAAAAACAAACAACAAAAATTACAACCATTGGAAAAACTGCTAACGCGACGAATGCAATATGGTACAGTTTATTGTGTTTCCTGTCTTATTACTGTTACTGAAATCAGAATGCCCAGTTGAACACGACAACAGTTTTAAACACCAACAATAATGAATGAGACCTCACCTGGTGGCAGCAGATTAATTTGCATAAATCTCTTAGTCTTGGTGCACATACTGAAAAAATTAGACTTTTTTTTTTGGTAGGAAATATCATTGTAAAAGGACAAAATGCTTATCTATATCAACGAATGGTCACAAATTGTTAGAGAAAGTAAACTGAATAGTGATCATGTCGGGATAATTACATTTTCACACAAAATTGTAAAAACAGGATGAGTAAACTACGCACCACTAAAACTAACTCCATACCATTGGACATGTTGGAAGTGTTTAGCTCAAGTTGTCTGGTTGTATAACAAATATCATTACTCCTAGCTTTCAGTGCATTGTCAAGCTGAACATAGGCCTTCTTGGAGGGAGAAGTTGTCAGCATTGTAATACACTGTAATAACCAGATCCTTTCAGGAAGTATGATTCATGTCATGATGAATCACAGTAAGATGTCTGTATTTAGCCTGTTGGATCTGTTTAAAACTAAAGGCAGTTCATACACGGTGGATGAAATTGTCACCAGATTCTTGAAGAGCCACATTGTGTTAAAATGACAAATTATTGATTAATACAAGAAGGAGAGTATACCTCAATAACTGCATTGTGCGTGTTTTTGGAAAGAGCCACACATCCCCAAAGATGCATGTAATACCAGATTTGATGCTTCCGAGAGGCAACAAAGGCAATCCTGGTCAGTGCCTTGGTGCCTCTTGAAGCAATCCAATAGATTAGAAACTTACAAATTTCCTCATTGAGGTGCCCTTTACAAAGGAGAAAACATCTTTGTGCCCTTGCCCTTTCAAAAATGAAGCATTAGGCCTGCAATACATTGCAACAAAAGAATAGATTTAGTTCAAATCATTTGTATGGCTTCTTGAAGAGCCACATACATGTATCTTGTAAATGTGTGGGGATCACGTGGCATGTAAAACTACATTATTCAGATGGGCGTATAGGTAGGTCATCTCACTCTTTCACAAAGAGACTCATACATTTCACTAATTACACATGTACTTATACATGTAGCAAGGACCCAACACTTTAAAAGGAACTGTCAATAGAAGGTTATATACTTTTACAGAATCATAAGAGCGGTCTTCAGATATTACAGATATTACATGTATGGCTTTAGTCATGTTAGTATTGCAGATTTGCAGTTTAAAGGTAAGCACTGTGTAAAATGCAATTCTCAATCATCTCTTTTGACATACATATGTGGCTCTTCGTGAAAACGGTGATAAAAATGCTTTTTCACTGTTGCTGGGAAGTGAAAAACAATTATGCCCTACATGTATTGTAGTCTATTTGTACATCAAATAAAAATTTAAAACTTTCAAATCAAATAATTTCTCGCAATGACCCAAATGACCCAAATAATTCCACCATTTTAAATATACATTTATTAGTACAAATAACAACAAAGTTGTGGTGGCATAATTTTAATATACCCCAAAAGAAATTACAAAAAAATACTTTGCGTCTGCCTTCACGTAGCAGAAAGTGAAACAAAAGCCGTCGGATGCACTTTTCTAGAGGCTTTCAAGATGACGTAGCTGGACGTGTGAGACAACGAAACGACTGTTTACTGCGCCGCGTCGTGTGACGCGCCGTGTACATAATACTATATGACCTACATTATGACATACATGCACACATACACAAAAATATATGCACACACACAGCTCATGAGTAAAGTCAAGCATGTTGTCGTTGTCTGAAAGTGAACTTGATTGTGAGGAAGTATCAAATGCAACTAGTGACCAATTATATTGTTCATCATCTTCATTAAATGACCGCAACCAGACCGTTGCTGTCTGTGTAACGTCGTGGGCACGAGAATATCACACGTCCAGCAACGTCACTATTTCACGCAAAATGTTTGCTGCCACCATCGGTTACAGGCGCTCATGTTTCTGAGCGGCTTGCTGCTGCGGAGTGTATTTTGGTCGCGAATTTCCCCATTTCTTTTTATATACAAGAAAAGTGTAAAAATCCGACATTAAGGTAATGTACTCTAATGTTTGAAATGGAGAGGGTTGGTTGGAGGTATTTTGTTTGGTCTTTAATACATGAGGCAAAAGAAACAAGTGTTCTGTCAAGCTTGAGCCCTACCCAGGCTATAACAAAATTCCTACAGAATAATTATTTATTCAATTTTATTTTACATCCAACAACGCAATTAGTGTCAATGACAGCATGAATAGGGGACTATAAAGAAATTCTCAGTTTTAGAAGTGGGACGAAAACCCCAACATGCCCAATGGGGAAAACCCTCGCAATCAGGTAGTGACTGGAAACCCAATCTGCATACAAGCTCCGGTCCGAGGTCGGATTCGAAGCGGGTACACATTCTGGACTCAAATCTCAAATTTTTTAAGTTTAGCCTAAGCATGCTGAGTGGAAATTAAATCCTTAGAATGTTTTGGACTTCGTGTTCATCTTGGTTTTAAAAGCCCTTACTGTGCAATCTGTAGCATTCAAAATGGGTTTTATCTAAATGATTTTTGTGAATTTGATCTGACGCCAACATTTTTTTTATTTATAACGTATTGACTGGCACTTTGCGCATATCAGTCTAATGCGTATATTGGCTCAATACGCTAGCTTTTTCCTGGGGAGAACCCTGACATCATTTGAATGCTTACATGTAGCTATCTTGTCTCCTCTCTTCATCTCTAAGGAGGTTTTGACCTCAATAATTTTGTCCTTTGCCTTGTGTGCAGGTGATATACTTAAACATGATGATGTGAAGCTTGTGCGGAATGAAGGGATGCCCATCTACAGGTCACCTTTCGAGAAGGGACGTCTCATCATCCACTTCGAAGTTGACTTCCCCGAGTCAGGTCAGATTCCTCTGGACTCTTTACCCAAACTTGAAGCAATTCTCCCAGAACGACCTGAATGCATTGTCGGTGATGACTCGGAAGAGGTTAATCTAATCAATTATGAACCGACGAAGCAGCGAGGGCACTATGAAAATGCGTACGAGGAAGACGGTGATGAATATCGTGGAAGAGGCGGAGGGGGGGTTCAATGTCAAACCCAGTGATGGGCAAAAAGGACTTCTTTACAATTCCACATAATTATTATTTTAAACTTTAAGAATAACACTTTTTATGAGCCATGAATACTCTTGAAAATAAACAGCAAAACGAATGCATCAGCTTTGTGAGGTGCTATACATGTATCTGCAGGATTTTAATATAGTATTGGAGAACAGAATTCCATGAAACTTTCCACCTTAATAAAGGTATTTAAAGCCATATCAGTCAGGAAAACTCACTTGGCAGTTATCTGCTCCACTCTTTGATATTTGTTTGTGGTAATAAGTACACCATTGGCAGGTTGGGATGGAGGTTGGCAGGGAGGTGGGATTGCTCTCAGGGTAATATGCCATACCCGATAATTGGCAGAGGGTGCCCCCTGCAATGTTTCCATACTTTAACACACTGTTTTCCTCCTGTGCAAAATTCCTGAGACTCCCAGAGCAGTATGAAGACATATTAGGACGGGTTGGGGGGGGTACACCATGCCACATATCAAGCACTGAATGTGATATAAACCCATATTTTTGCTGATTTTTATTTTATAATTTTTTTGTTCTTCATTTTAAACATGTCCATTTGTTACTACTAATTCATAAAATGTAATTTGATACAGTTTAATCACAACTCTGGGAATATTTCTGTACTTGTAATTTTCGACCGATACTACGGTCTTCATTAGCAGGGTGATCCGGATTGTAGCCTCCGTTCTTGCAAACACATGATCCCAACACCGCGTCATAGACTCCTGGGAGTTTGTACCCCCCCCCCTCCCGTTTCAGGTAAGGTTTGTAGGCTCTGGTGTAAGCTGCCTCTTTAGGTATCGAGCGTCTCTGTCTAGGTAGGATGCTTACTTTTGAAATGTCCATGTGATGGCCTGGAGATTCTATGTGTTTAGAAACCTCTACAGAGGATGAACTTGAGCGACGGTGCTCCAAAGACCTATTCTTGAGGTCTCTCCAATAAAGGATTCTGTGCACTGGCCTTTCTTGGTTTGTCCTAGACTACACCAGTGCTTCTTTGCTGTTTGATCCTTTGGTGATACGAGTAGTTGTCTATTAAGGCTATTCGTGGGCTTGAAACATGTATTAATGTTGCAAGATGCAAAGATCCTCCTCAGGGCTTCCAATATCCCTTTGATGTACATGTATGGGAGGACAACCAGTTGTTTCTTCTAATGTGACTGGTTAGGTTGTGGAGTGTTCTTTCTTTTGGCATTTGTTGGGTTATTGACCCTCTTGAAGGCCCACTTGGGGTACCCATACTTCAGGAGGGATTTGGTTGATGTGAAATTTGTCCTTTCTCAACCTCATTGGTGATGACGGAATCTGCTCGATGCTACATCTGGGTCATCCTGCTGATGAAGACCGTATTATCCGTCGAAAAAACTACAGGTACGGAAATATTTCCAGTATTGTGATCAAAAGTATAATAATAATTGAATTACCAATACAGATAAATTTTCATGCGAACAATTTAATTTGATGGGTGTTTTCCCACTTAAATGTGAAGTTTGGTTTAAATTAAATCTTTTTAAATAAGATTTTTGAGCATTGATATATTCAATTTAACAGATGTGCACTCCTTTAGTCCAAGTTGAAGTATTAATTTTAAGTTTTGTTCCAACTGCCAGTGCCAGTAACACTTTTTCGTTCGCTGTATAAAACAAAATTCACGCAAGTTAAACAACCAAATATGAATATTTAACAAATATTTATATTTGGCTGGTATAGAGTATGAACTCGCATTGATATTGATTAATTTGGATGTATGTGTAGTGTGTGATTTTTAAACGTGGTGTGATTTATACCTCACATGTACCTTAAAAGTGCTATCTTGTTACACTTTCCCAGAAATATTATTTCTCTCATTTGATCATTGGCTGCCTGTCTAAAAGGCTTCTAATGCCGGACGGGCATGTTGGTCTCTGCCCCTCTGTCATCAGGGCCCAATTTCAGTCACTGTAGAGTACATGTGACATTGTATTGTAGCTGATAATCTTATTCTAGTATTAAGCATAATTTGGTTATGCTCAGCTACTTTTTGTGCTAAAGCAGCTGTATGCAACTGGGCCCTGACCAGTGGACTGTCTGTCCCACACAAATGGACAATACAGCTGTTCTGTTGGCGGCAGCAGCATGTTTGCGTTTTCTACTGGGATTTTAATTATTGTTTATATATTTCTGGTAATGAAACCATGGATGCCTCATAAGTGAACTTAAATTACTGTAGCTCGCAAGCTTGAGGAATCCTGTAAACAAGGGTGCTTGCTATGTAAACCAGAAACGCCGGGTCAACCCCTACTCTTCCATGATAAGTGTTTTGGGTTCTTTTATGTGCACTACCAATCCTAGTTCACGAGACCTACGGCTTAATGTCCCATCAAAGCAACTATGGTAAAGTGACTTGCTTAAGGACACCAGTGCCACAACCCAGACTTGAACCCACACTCTGCTTATCAGAAACACCAGAGGTTGTGATCTGTCAAAGCATTAAGGGGTGTGGCTGAATGGATTGGTACGTTCAGAAACCTTCAAAGGTTAGATTTATAAATAATTTATTTCTGTCAATGAAAGAAATGTTCAGGGAATTGTGTGACAATATAGCACCTCTGAGAGTCAACAGGTAAACAACAAATTGTCAGCGAATTGTATTTTATTTTAGCAAGGAAATACATTAATCGTTTTCAAAATGCTTTCCTTGATTAAGGTTTGTAGTTAATGTTACATACAAATCTAGATATCTATGTGTCGTAGATTAGTCTTAAAGCTCTTGCTGCCTTGAAAATAAACATCAAGTATTTAAACCTCTGGGAATGTTATTTCAGGTATACCTCATCTCAATCAAAAGTGGATAAAAACGTTTTTATACAAAACCTTAGTCTATGTCAACTTCATACTTTTATCCCTACTGTAGATGCCATTCTGTCCAAAAAGCGTCAAAAGAAAAAATTAAATTGTTTTGTGTAATAAAAGAGCTCACCAACTACAGGAGTGTGATTTTCTCAAAATCTCCTCGAGTCTTTATGTATATTTTTAAACAAGTAAAGCAGTCAACAAAGGGAGAAAGAAATAATCATCATCATGTCCAAAACTGTAGTTTTATATTTCTGTTGATGTACAGAGTCTGTCAGCCTCCTGAATTGTAAACATCTGGGAGGTTCCGAGTTTTGAATAAGGGGAACCTAGGCCAGCGAGCCATTTTCAGGAACTTTCAAGTTCGTCAAATCTTTAATCTCATCCCTGCAACTATACCATTGTGTATACTGCTTATTAAGTGAATAACAAGAGTATAGAATATTCATTGTCTTTGTTGTGTTCTATATTTTTCTGCTTTTGAGTAGAAGTGAAAGGTTTACATTTTGTGCAATAATGTTGACAGTGACGTTTGCTATCTATTACACAAAATTAATTATTTCATGGCACTCATTGTTGCCTAAATATTTTCCCAGAATGTTGGCGATGTAATTATTCCAATCAGGGAATAATAAAGGATGTCCATTGATGCCGTCATCGTGGAGAAAATAAACACAACCAGGGTAGATGTTTATCAAAAAAGGGTGTTTAAGGAAACAACCCAATGAGCTACTGTATCTTTTTACAAGAATCAATAGACTTCAGGAATTATTGTGCAATGCCCCTTATTTCAGTTTTAGTTTGTTTAAAAAAATAATAATAAATGAAACCATAAACTGCAAACCAAATTAATTTAAGGTATAAATCACCAATAATCTTGAGACCTGAAGCTGGTATACACGTCCTGGCTCCTATTGGTTTGTACTATGCACCTGTTGTTTTGATTCATTTTGATTAAATTTGTGCACGTTTTTATTTTATAAATATTGTAGCATTCCATAAACAATGTGCAGGTATTATGCTGTAGTTTGGAGAACCTTTCAATAAAAAGGTAAATTAATTCAATTGCTTGTGTGTGTTTTTCTGGGGGTCTTTTAAAGTTTGATTTTTATAGTTATGTTTATGCTTTATGTGTTTTATTAATACACTTTATTAGTTTAAGTATGTCCTTTCACTTTAAATGGAAAATTAGTGGTTCTGAAATCTGATTAACATTTAAGACTTTTATACTGCAATGATAAACACTTTGATAATTTGTTTGGATATATGATAACAATTAAATAAAAGTTTCAGTGGATTTATGTTCGAGAAATCACTGCAATAAAACAATGCACCTTAGTGTTCATGGAAACGGGGTAAAAGAAAAAGCATTGAAGGCCTGGGAGGGATTCGAACCCACGATCTTCTGTTTACGAGACAGACGCCTTACCACTTGGCCACCAAGCCATGCATCACCCAGCCGGCCATTTGATAGTTAATAAAGATTGCGTACCTGCATCCTTGGTCGGATAAATGACATTATTAGAATTGTTTCAATATCATATTTAAAATGAACTATACATAAATACAATTAATACATAATTAAATTGTGAGTGTGTTTAAATGAAAACAATTTGGCTTATAGTTAGTTCAATCATTTATAGTTTATGTCCATAATCGACAAAAATTATATTGACGCCGACTTTAGCTGTGAAGTCTTATTCCCTGTGTTCACCTAACGTAGTTTACTACAGAGGCTTTAGAGGGCTACAGACTAACGTCGTCGAACTCCCCTTTCGCGGGAAATTTATACACTGGCGCGCCACACAAAATAAAACACAGGAATTTAATTTGATGGAATTTTCGTTCCGAATGGATTGGACGTTCGAACCTCAAACAGCAGGAAACGGAATGTGATGTGAAATTGACACTGACGACAGTAAACTTAATTAACGGTGACTACTTATTTTATCTCCTGTGAAAGACGAGGACAATCTGAAGATGGAGTCGGTGTCTGCAATGATGAATATCGAGCTGCTGTCGGCCTGCAGCGCTCTAGGCTGTTTGGAGGGGAATGCGTATCAAAAGGAACCAGACTGTCTTGGTAAGATTCAAGTTTATCGTTTAATAAAGTTATAAGATACCAAATCTGACCGCCAGGCGCCAGTTTTAACGTTATTATAAACCAAAAACAAGTAAAGAGATCTTTAGACTGTCTATACTAAGTAGTACTACTAGTACTCTAGTAGTATACTACCTGACTACTTTAAAGTTTAACTACTACCATTTGGGTAGCAATTTCTTTGATGATGCTACTGGCAGTAGCATCATCGAAGAAATTGTATTATTTTTCCAAAATTAAGATAATAATGACTGACTGTGACCTGTCACTTTTCGACTCACAGTCACTGTCGTCATGGTCGTGTCGGAGTCGGATCGGACTTGTGTCAGACTTGAGAGAATGCTGGTCATCTCGCCCAACAAGCTCGACCCCAACAAACTACAAAGTTGCCCCCTGCAAAGTTGCTCCCTACCCGGCTCACCCTGGGTTGTTACAAAGTCGCCCCCTGCAAAGTCGCCCCCTACCCGGCTCACCCTGGGTTGTTACAAAGTCGCCCCCCTACCTGGCTTGCCCTGGGTACCGGTCAACTCGGTCCGAAGCCAACTCGGTCCGAGTCAACTCGGTCC
>CM021534.1:11135294-11170274 GCA_010994315.2 Pisaster ochraceus
CAGGCTATAAGTAGGCTTTACTCAATATTCCTTTCAATACAATAATTAAGCCATTATATCACCACAAGAAGCCTTATTTCCCAAACTAAATAACATCTAGGGGCGACTTTGCTAGGGGGCGACATTGTCTGGGGCGACATTGTCAGGGGGCGACTTTGTAACAACCCAGGGCGAGCCGGTTAGGGGGCGACTTTGCAGGGGGCGACTTTGTTGGGGGCGAGCTTGCAAGGGGGCGAGATGACCAGCCCCCACTTGAGACTGTCCTGTGTTTGTCATGTTGATCACATCAAGCGGACTCTGGAATTTGATGTGAAACAACATCAATTCAATGTCACTATTGGTCAGTTGTTCTTAGGCAGTTAATACTAGTAGCATGAATAGTAAAATAATACCATGTGTATAAAATTACAATACATTACAATACATGAATACAACATACATGAGATATGCAGTAAAAACACTAACAAATAACATTACAAACATTAATTAACAATCAGTTACTTATGCTTTTACAGTTTTATTTTACTTTAACTTTAGGAGGCATATACTACCCTAACTCTAACTTTTCAAAAAGGAGTAAATTAACCAAACAATTTGAGATGATTTGTAACTTAACTTGTTACCATGTGATTAAGTTTTATTTCTACTCTCAAATTTCAAATAAAAAAGTGGACAGAAAAGGTAGGTAACTAACCTTTTCCATTCATTTTTGATGGAAATTTGAGTGTGATTAAAAATAACTAGGCCTCCAACACAACAAATGAATCAACTCAAACTTTCTTTAGAAACTATATTCAAATAAGCCTGCATGTCAATGAGTCACATGTTGAAACACTTTTGGGTGGTTTCCAGGTACTTAAAAAACAAATGTTACAACTATTAAAAAAATCTGCTAACGTGATGGATGGTAAGTGGTACACTTGGTTGTGTATCTTCTCATGTCTACAGGAAATATAATGTAAGTCCATCAAACATCAAAGCACTTGAATTGTATCTTATTATTTTCAATTTCTCACAGAAACTCTAAAAGATCTGATTCGTTTCCTTCGTCGGGAAGATGAAACGTGTGACATCCGTCGGCAGCTTGGAAACTCACAGATTCTACAGAATGATCTGTTATACATCGCCAAGCAATACCACAAAGACACAGAGTTATTTGAAACATGCATAAGGTTTGTCTTCGAAAAAGGAAACTAGTGTCTAGATTGTTTGCAGTACAACTTTAAAAATTAATAAAACAGGGCTGGAATTTTTAGGAGAAAATCCACCAGACTGCAGGGCTTGTAGCTTAAAGTTTTTACTGGACCAGAAATATTTCTACAAGACCAGAATCAAGATGAGAATAAACTTTCTGCACACACAGTTTAAAATATAATCTGTTTTTATTTGTACAAGCTAAAGAAGCTTTATCTTGCTGTTCTTTGTACAAGAAAGAGAAGTTTTATCTTGTTTGTCTTATTGATTAGTTATTTTTCAGACTCGGTCAGTATTTTGATATAATTAGTTGTTATTCAAGACTACACAGTAAGGCATTATTATTCAATTGAAAGACACAAGCCAGACTTGTCTGGCCATGAGTTTACTGGTCCAGCACAAAAAACTCTGGCCTAGGGCCTTCGATCTAGTGTAAAGTTTTAGCCCTGTCATACAATGTTGATTAGTTTTAGTTGTATTTTACTAAGGAGTGGTTGTTTTTATGAAGAGGTCTTTAGACTGTCTTAAGGTACACAGCTTAACCATTATCGATATCGATATTAATTGATAATATTGTACAACCAGCGCAACAAATTTGTATGTATGGTTATGTTTAGTGGAGGTTTAATTAGTACACTGACTTAAAAACAGAACTGATTTTTTAAAATTTTTATTGAAGGCAGACAGACAACACACATACATGTACTGTGTTCACACAAACATTTGTATCTTTCCACCTCCCCTTTATTCTCCCTTTGGAATAGGCTTCTAGTTAACTTGACTCAGACGCCAGAAATATGCTTCCAAAAGGTCCCCGAAGACAAGATGTTCCGCAACTACTTCTTGGAGGTTTTGTCGCAGCTCCAGTCTTACAAGGAGGCATTTGCTGATGAGGAACTGATGGGGATTCTGGCTCGCAAACTGAAGAAACTGTTAGACTTGGTAAGGTGTAGTGATCCTTAATTACAATATGTAGCTCGTTTATCGCGGTTCATAACACCCGAGGGCAACTCAAAGCACTCATTACTTTTTCTACTAGGATTGTGGCGCTATGTTCGAAAAATATGTACCATTTATTTACATACATATAGCACCATGTAGCAGTTTACAAGGTACTGTGGCGCAATCAGCAGCCAACGATATGAGAAAACACGGGGGCAAACCCTTTCTCTTAAAGATAACTGTACTGGGTTCTTTTACATGCATTACACAACACACAGAACCTACGACTTTATGTCCAATTGTAAGAGCAAAGCAATAATGGTTAAGTGTCTCGAACTCAAAATTCGGGACTCAAACCCAAACTCTTCTGATCAGAAATACCAGAGGTTGAGTCCAGTGCTCTGGACTGCTCAGCCATGACACGCCACATAATATCTTTGATTTTGCAAAGTTTTACTAAGTCCGGCCGATAAAAGTAAAGTGACGTTTATTTCCTTGTAAAGCTCAAATTATAAACAGACACAAAATACTTTTTGTTGTGCTTTTCAGCAATCAAAGATTTGTGTCTCTTTCCAATGTCTTTTAGGAGTGGGAAAGTCGGCGTGAGGATCACACTCTTTTGATGGAGAGGATTCTTTTACTGGTCAGGAACATTCTGCATGTCCCAGCTGATCCCAATTATGAGAAGGTAACAATTGCAGACCGTTTCAGTTTCTTTTCAGGAAAAACCGGCGAGAAAATCCAGAGAGTTGAAAGATAAATATTTTGAGGTCTTGAAAGTCATCGGCAAAATTGTTTTAAATTAAATTATAATGGCATTTGATTTTATAACTGTATGTTTGCTGAGGTGAGGCAGGGGCAAAGGAAGGGGAATGGTATGGGCTTGGGATTGAATGTTTCAGCGTAAATTTTCTTGGGAGGAGTGATTTGCCATTTGTAGAAAATCCAGAGTCTAAAGAAAAAAATGTTCTTGCCTTGAAAGTCATTGGTAAAAAATGGAAACTCAATTACAATGTCATTTGATTTTCAAGCTGAGGTGAGGCAGGAGCAGAGGAAATATTAGGATTTGGGATGGAATAATGTTTCTGGCTAAATTCCACTGGGAAGAGTGATTTGCCATTGATGGTTTAGAAAAAAAGAGATTGACAATTATTGTACATGTATGTCATTTTTTGGTCTCTGTAGCGTACAGATGACGATGCCAGTGTCCATGATCAGGTCCTCTGGGCCCTTAATCTGAGTGGAATGGACAAATTAATCTTGTACATAGCGAGCTCCGAGGCTGAACAGCAGTGGTGCATGCATGCTGTGGAGATCATCTCACTCATGTTTAGAGAACAGGTAGGAGTGTGTGCCTTTTTTTCTTGGATGGAATTACACCTTTTTAAGAAAAGAACTGTTAAACCGATGTTCGTGATCCAGTACACAGTGTTGTGTTGTCACAAACACTTCATCGGCTATTACAATGTGTACAGAAGCTGTCAAAATGTAAGTATGTTTGTCGAGATGTTAATATGTTTCATTGTTCAAAAAGGATTCCCAGATAAAAATAGTAATGAGCACAAAAAGGGAGAAATCTAAGGATGATAGAAGGAGCTTCTCCAGACAATGGGTGACAAGACGCTTTTTGTGAAAGTTCTTTAAACAGCTTCTCTTTTGAGTGCTTTGAAATAGGAGAGGGCTAACTATGAAGTGTCATTGATAATATCATTCTTGTTTGAAGTTTAATGAAAATAGTCTAACAGAAATATTGTGTTGAATTGTCTTAAGTTGTTTTATCTGTCAAACCTTGTTTGATTATGTGCAGACTCCAGAGCAAGTAGCTACTGCCGGGGAAGCCCGACTTGCCAGTGAGAGACAGAAAGATGAGCAAGAGCTTGAGATGATCAGACAGCGAGAACTTGCTGAGAAGAGGGCAAAGGTCAAGGCAGGAAGTGCCAGGTCAGTGGTTATATAATCGGCACAACGTATTCAGATGAGAAGTTTTAGGTTTTGAAATTCCTCAACCCTGGATCATTTTTATTTGCTTGTTTGGGAAGAGGAACATTTACGATTTGTTTGGTAAAGCACCGTTAAGGGAGTTTGACCTTTTCCATCAGAAAAGGCCAATATATTAACCCTTTCAGCCCTATTGACGACTTTAATTGACAGTGCACTTTTCCCTGCATGAGTCCCAACGGCAACTTTTATAGTCCACACAAAAAGCTGTAGTTGTTAAAAAGCTGTAGTTTTGTCAATGTTCACCAAGCTTACCATCAACGGAAAACGAAAGATTAGACCTTTCCAATTATGGTAAACTAAAATAAGGTTGCTGTTGTGCAATCCCTTCAAATTGGAGTGGAAAGATTCAAAAAGCCAACCACTTACTGAGCGCCATATGGTTGTGTACAAATAAGTGTTTGGGTTTACAGATCACGCCGAGGAAATAAAGACCAAAAGCTTGAACACTTATTGTTAGATAGAGAAGTTTTATAATGTGTTTCTGTGTCATTCAATGATGTATTTGTTTTGTATACAACAAATTGAATAATCAGTAATCTCTTAATCATAATGTCAGGCATTCTCGCTTCGGTGGCACATTCTGCATAAAAAACCTGAAATCCATCAGTGACCGTGACATCATCTATCATTCAGCCGTCCAGAACAGCAACAACATCACCTTTGACAAGAAGAAAGAACCCAAAAAGAAACCCAAGAATCGAATGCCCATGAAGGATACATCAGTAACCCGCAGGTATTTGCCCGCTTTTTACACTGATCCTGTTAGTTTACATATTGAAATGCCAACTGGGAGCTAGGGAGAATTTGGGGGGGGGGGGGGTTGGGGGTATGTCTGAGCTCGAATTTGTGGGTAAAATCCACAAAAACATGGGGCTTGGAGCTCAAAACTTTTACAGGGCTGGAATTTTTAAAAGACCGGAATCAAAATGAGTTGAGCAATAAGAGAGGATCTGTCTTGTTTGTCCTATGGGTAACCCTGTATCCACTGAGTTACAAATATATATTCTTTCTTGTCTAAATTCCGATTTTTTGGACCTCAGGGAAAAACCAGTAAAATTGTTATTGAATAACCTGAAAAAGCCTATACCATTATGTAGGGCCAAATATCATGTCTGCACATAGTTGCATTTCATTTTATTACTTTCATTATTTTCTTCAAATTAACTACCCCTTTTGTGTGTCGTTTAATATGAAATGTAATGCTTTCCCCTCTTTTCAGATCTACTCTCAGCATACGTCTGTTTCTGAAAGAATTTTGCATTTTGTTTGTGGAGAACTGTTACAATTCCCTGATGCACGAAGTTAAGGTTAGTAGTAAGACTGCAAGGAAACTAGTTTCTGGCATGAAAAAATTTGCTTCTGTGAAGTTGAAGCCATTCATAGACCCATTGGCTGACAGGTGTGCTTTACACACACGTGGATGCTGAATGCTATTAGTATTGTAGTGCTGCCTAAGCCATGTAAGCTTTGCTGGAGTGTGCAATCAGTATTAAATGCAGTACATCCCACAGAACCTACATTGGCTCCCTGTTCAAGTTGGAACTAACTTTAAAATTCTCCTCCAAACTTTAAATTTTCAACAAGGCGCAACACCAGTTTATCTCCAGGACCTAGTTGGCCCCGTGTGTTTTGTAATGCATGTAAAAGAACCCAATGCACTTTTGAAACGAGAAGGGGTTCGCCCTTTGTTCCTTGTTTAATTGGCTGCATATTGCGCCAAAGCACCTTTACCATAACATGGTGTTTTGTAAAGGAGTAGGTCTCATACTTCAAAAACGTAGCAAAATCTGAATGTTTAAGGGCCTTAAGTGTCACTAAGGGCGATATGAGAAGCCACTACGATTATTTTCCTTCAAGAAATTTATGTTCCAGATCAAAGTCCCTTCTTGTCACTTCCACCCCCCATTACAAATTTTTACGGAGCTTGCTCATTCCAAGTAGTTGCAGCTGAACTGTGGAATGGCATACCCGAGTTTGTTAAGGAGGCAGTCACAGCTGAGCAGTTCAAAAATCACCTAAAGGTCATCTATTCACCATTTATATTTAATTGTTATATCGCCAGTATTTTATTTTGTAACTTGTTGTTTTCTTTATTCCTATAAGCACATAGGGACTTGGCAGTGATATACCTTATACAAACACGATTTATCTGTATGGAATCCTAGGGAAGAATTTTGAAATAAGTTTATACTCAATGGAAAGAAAATTGGCACTAGTTCTTCAACAAGATTAGAATGAGATCGCTTTAGGTCTTCATAGATTTTGGGCTTAATAGAGCTGCTTAACGGCCAATTTTGTGCTTACTGCGCGAGTTTCCATTTCACACCGCTGCTAACCATAAACGAATAGGCACGCTAACCTTTCGGTGCTTACTGTACAAAAATGAATGACGAAACAGTGCAAATCCATTGAGAACGCGCAAACTGGCCACCTAATTTTCTTGCTAACCTGTGAAACACGCTTACACACGAAAATTTGCTTACCACTAAGCAGATCTTTTAAATTGGGTCCTGGCCATAGGAGTGACTCGTAAAGTATGGCTATATCCTAATTATACAGATTACAGTATGGCATCGGCACAAAGTCACAAAATACAATGCTCTGAAGTTGGATCCGTTTTTATCAAGATGATGGTTCTGGATAAATAAATTATTTGTAAAATAAAGGATGTTTTTATATATAACAAAACAAACTGGTCATGACTGATGTTTGTTCTCTCTACCAGGATCACATAATGCATCAACGAGCCCAAGAAAATGATGACTCTTTCTACCTGTGGACCATGAGGTTCTTTATGGCGTTTAATCGAGTTCATCAGTTCAGGGTAGACATCATAAGGTACATGTATCCAGGTTCACTGACTTTTTGGTGTCCATTTTGCTAGGTTGTTTATGAATTTCATACTCAAAATCCCAGCAGGATTTCTGTGCCTTTAACCACTTCACGTCAGGTGGCGTGTATATACACAAAATTTCCCTCGACTGGCCTTATTATTTCATGGAAATGATGGATCTATGAGGAATGTCTGATGTCCAAACTGCCAAAAAATTATCCTGCAATGGAATGTTAATCCAATGATATTAGTACCTTCTTGCAGGTAAGATTTGAACTATGGACCTTTGAAATTTTTCTGCGCCAGAAACGGACCCACATATTTAAGATCCTGTATCAGCACAGAGGAAGAGTCGTACATTGGGCTTCGGTGCAATGTAAATTTTGGTGACTTCAGTGCTCTAAACATCATTGAATAAGGACGCATTCTCTTCTTGTTGAATTGTCTTGTAAGACTAACTTGTAGTTTATTTGGTTTTGTTTCCTCCGTAGTGAGACATTTTCTGTCCAGACTTTCTACTACGTCCAAACCCAAATTGTTAAGTACCTGGACATGATGACTACTGATAAGAAGGAAGCTCCAGCCTGGTCCAAAAGGTAATTGACCACTTGCCCTCTTTTCCTACATTTATAGAGCATTATTGTTTGCTCTGAAAGGAGTATGAGGCCGTGTCTGAATTCTCGACTATGGCTGGATTGCCACATCGTTATGCATTGAAGTACAGGACTACCCTTGCAACACCCTTAGAAACAGTCATAGCTGTAGCAGTAGCCGCCACTGCGGGTTCAGCCTAACTTGCCACTTGGAGAACTTAGAACACTGCTTTGAAAAGTGTCTGTGAGGTTTATAGTTTTAAAAAACTAAACCGGTAGTAGAACATTTGCTGAGTTTTTGTACAAACACAGATTCAGTTATACATAGAATAATGTCTGTGATACATTCCCTATTTTTCCTTCCTGTACGTTTTGTACAAATTGTGTTTTGTAAAGAAACAAGTACTTAATCCAGGGCTAAAATTTTAAGGAAAAGTTCACAAGACCGCAGGGCTTGTTGTTAAAAAATTGCACTGGACCAGAAATCTTTTCCCAAGACCAGAATCAAAATTAGAAAAAGCTATCTAACCTGTTTAAAATGTAAACTGTTAAGGGTATACTTTATTACTCGATATAATTGAAAAGTGTTTATCAGACTCCAGTAAACATTTGAAGATCATTTGTTTGTTTGTTGAGGTATTATTCAACTGAAAAACACAGGACTGCCAGACTTGTCCAGTCATGAGTTTACTGACCCGACACTTCAGTCACTAACCTCAGGCCTGTGGTCCAAGGTGCATTTTGAGCCCTGTAACCATCCGGACAAATTTAAACCTCTTTTCTAAACTTTTATCTTCCTAGAATGCATCTGGCCATGAAGGCCTATGGAGAGTTGATGGCAACTCTGGATACGATGTCACGATCCAGCGACCTCAAAATCAGAGACTCGGCTAAGGTCATCCAGGGCAACATCTTCTACGTTATTGAGTACCGGGAGGTTTTCTTGATGCTACTAAAAAAATATGATGAGGTCAGATGTACAAGGTAAAGTATAACGAGACAGATGAGGGTGTAGAAATTTATTGTTGATTGGCCATAGAGCTGAGTCTCATATTTACCAAGTGGTCTAGCACACCGGACTCAAGCTCTGGTGTTTCAGATCAGCATAGTGTGGGTTCATGTCCCGGTAGTAGTAGAAGTATCAGTAAATCTACAAAGAAAAGAAGGTACTGTTGGTGTTTGTAGTGCAACACAGTTGTATGAAGGGTTTAAATACATAACGCAACTGCTCTTCAAAAGTAAAACCCCTTAATAAGAAATCGTCTTCAAATTTGGTAACTACAGAGCGTTTTGTGTGGGCAGCAAAGCTTGTTTTCAAATGGGAATATGAGGGTCATTGAGTCTTTTTGATGAGTGAGGTCATCATTTGTCCTATGTAGATACATTGCAAAGGTCAACAAGGAACGAGGGCATTTTGACTTCGAAGAGGCTTCTGCTAACACTGAGAGGTGTAAGTAAATGATTATGCATTTACTAAATTATTGAAAAGTCTATAAATGTTGTGTTTAGGTCGTACCTGAAGGACTTGATAGAGACAACACACACCTTTATAAAGATGCTGGAGAGATATTGCAAGGGCAGAAAGACAGTCATGGTGCAGGTAGGAATGAACAGTGAAGAAAAAGAACAAAACTTTATCCACTACTTTTCTACTGCTGTATTGAAATATTTAATAACCTATTTATTGATGGATGGATTATGTTTGTTTTTCAAAAAATCACTTTTAATCACACCAACCAGGATGTGATGTACCCATGTTTACAACTTAATATCACAAACAAGCATAGTAAAATTAAGAAAAGTTTACCCTGGCAATTTGTGTGGATTTATGACATTTTCAGGTTTCTACAAATTTCCTTCTGGCACAAATTTCAAATGTTTGTTTTTACTAAAAGGTTTGATTTACAACCATTTGTCCTTAGAAAAAGAAGAAAAAGGCAAAGCGTCGCAGACGCCGACCAACCGCTCAGCAAAACGGAGACCAGCCTCAAGAAGTTGACGAGGAGCTCAATGCTTTATGGGATAACGTAACCTCTGACCTCTCAGCCATGTTGCAAGGAAGAGAAGATATTCCAGAAGATGTGGTCCCATTTGATGCCGCCTCCGAGCTGCCAGTTGAGGAACAGAGGTATCCAAACATTTACTCCTATCGGGAGATCATTTAGAATAGATGTGAATTAAATACTTTATACTCATTACTTTCCCGAGTTCTGTGAGAAAAAAAACAAACATGGACAAATCACTCGGGTGGGATTCAAACCCACGACCTTTGCATTGTTTGAGCAGATATCTTGCCACTAGACCACCAAGCTAGCCTGCCGGCTACAGGCAGTTCGAATCCTATGTTTTAGCAGCGGGTTCAATTAGGGTAAGCATTTTCCCCAAGGATTCTCTCATGGGAATAGATGGAGTTTACTTCACTTTATTTAGTTTGTTATCTATAATCTATCTCAATAGTTGTCTTATCTCACTCCTCACCGAATCCATCTCCTACTTAGCTTGTTTTGCCGTAGTTGTTGAGCCCTCATCTTGAGTGTTCTTTTTGAAGGGCCTTCTGATAGGTGACCTTTTAAAATGAAATAGGAGATCCAGGACCATCTGCTGCCGCTTCCTGGGTTGTATCGTAAACTTGGGTGTGATCTCTGGTTACTGCAATTACAGGTTGAATGGCTTCTGACTGGCACCCCTAACAAAGATATTGACAAAATAGGGAGACCGCCAACATAGGGCGAGATAACTCAGTTGGTAGAGCACTGGCACTTTAATCCAAAGGTTGCAGGCTCAAGTCCCGCTCTTGTCAATTTTTGTTTGTTCAACCCAAAATTAATTACAAATTTACTCAGCCAGTTTCCCAAAACTGTTGCATTATACAGAGTTTACTCCGTTTTTATGATATATATAATGAGGTGTTTTTAGTAATCTCATCATAGTTTTCAGCTGGTTTGTGGATTCCTCTACTGCCTATGATATTCTTCTTTTTTTTTTTTTTTTTTTTTTTTTTTTTTTTTTTTTTTTTTTTTTTTTTTTTTTTGCCCTTAGAAAAATTTGAATAACTGATTAAATAGCCTGACAAGTCTATTAAAGCCTACACCATGTATAGATGTAGGTCAGCCCTTGTCTCAAAACAATTCCTTACTTTTTCCCAAGCACCAGTGCCTGTAAATCTCTGCTATGTGAAGCCGTAATCCATTACGTGGAAGGAAGTATACCTTAGATTAGCTTGCCAACCAGCCACTTTCAGATTCTCTTAAACGCTGATCTTGTGTATATAAATTCCCTGTGAATGTTTACATTTCTTGTGTCTCTTATTTCCCACAGGGCGGATGGGATGATTCGAATCCAGCGAAGTCTTCGCTCCGGGGAGGCTGGGGAATCCTTAGCTCTCCTGCGAGCAGCCAGGGAGGTATGGCCAGAGAATGATGTCTTTGGAGCAGCCGACATCAGCCCAGAGGAAGAATTCATGGCACTGAGAGAAATCCACTTTACAAATCTAAATGGTAAAGAAAAATGCCAAAACATTTGACAAAATCAATGTGGACTGATGTCTATAGTGGTGTGACCTGTCAGGGTATTTCCTGTTTTCAGGTTTTTCTCTGAATCTCCTTGTGCATTACAATTTCCTTGAACAAAGTAAAGCAGTCACCAAGCAGAGAGAGTCGTCGTCTACATTGTGTCCAAACAAGGTGTTGTATTTCTGGTGATGCCCAGAATCTGTAAACAAGTAAATATCTGAGATGTTTTGCTTCTAAGATAAGGGGAGGCAGGGCCACAAGCAATGTTCAGGAATTTATATGTACGTCACTTCTCATCACTTTGTCTGGAAAGTTTATATTATCTCTGCTTTTTTTATGTTCAGTGCAACATCTTACAATTTTGTATAAAATTTTGTACCATGTCAATAGTTCTGGAAATTTGCTCTTTTTTCTCATAAAAAAA
Source organism: Pisaster ochraceus (assembly GCA_010994315.2). Classification (NCBI taxonomy): domain Eukaryota; kingdom Metazoa; phylum Echinodermata; class Asteroidea; order Forcipulatida; family Asteriidae; genus Pisaster; species Pisaster ochraceus. The sequence continues at coordinate 11,146,794 of CM021534.1, forward strand.
AATTCACATGGTTAAATTTGAAAAAACAATAATTTTACGCAATGACATGGTATAAAGGCTAACAGGAAGTATAAACCATTATTTATAGGTCCGTATGTTTTCTTTTGCATCTCTTTACTTCAGTTGTTGCTCCCCCGCCTGTTGATGAACAAGATGAAGGAAATGAAGAAGAAATGGAAGGTTCGATACAATTGTTTCTTTATTGAGAGAAAGCAAAGGTATAAAGAAGACATGTCAAGCATAAAACCAAGGGTCAGTCTTATCAAGTGCCTATATATACTCCTGGATGAAGAGAAGCAATCATGGTAAAGTGTCTTGCTCAAAGCCACAAGAACTGCAATCTTGATCAGTGACTTGACACCTATCCTACCAGTGGTGCTCTGAAATGTGTATCAGAGTTCTCCCCATGCACAAGCTAACGTATCAGGCCGATGGGCGTGAATTGTTCGCTGATTATAATTTAATTTTTATTTATTTTTGGACTTAAGATCAAGTTCACAAAAGATAAAGCCATTTAGAATTCTCCAGATAGCACAGTAGGGCTGTTTAAACCAAGATAAACACCCAGTAGAAAACATTCTGTGGACCACATTTCAAATTCAGCGTGCTGTGGCAAATTACCAAAATTTTGGGTCCAGAATGCACCACAGTTGTGAAAAATCCTGTGGAGAACCCTGTATATTATTTAGAGTGATTGTGTTATTTGTGTGGTTTTTTTTTAATTGCCACACCCCTTGGTTGTTTTCTTTAAAGATGAGGAAGATGAGCTGTTGGAGGAAGAACGAAGTCAGAGGACAGAAGAAGAGTTCAACTTTGCTGTGTTTGTCAACAAGTGAGTCGGACAACAAGGTCAAATGGTACTCAGGCCCACCAAAAAGTGTTGGCTGTACCTCTTCACTGTTGAGCCACAGAGTTTCTTGTTGCTCTTCATAAAGTACTAAATTATTTTTTTGTTTGTGCTAAAAACAAATTGCAGGCGACTTTGAGGAAGCAATTTGTACCAAATCAAAAGACCGAAGCGATTTCATTTTTGTAAAGTAACAGAATACTAGGCTAAAATTACAAAGACTAAGAGTTTATTGTATACAAGCCCTGTGGTCTTGTGGATTCCCCCCCCCAAAAAAAAAAATAAAATAATAATAATAATAATAAATAAATAAATAAAAAAATTGACCCCTGTTACCATTGGATTCTCTGGTGTTGAAATCAGTGTTTGTTGTTTACTCAATGCCTTGGATTTGAACAAATTTTCACCCTTGTAAAGTTTTGGCTTTTAAAAATTGCTTTTTCCTAGATTCAGCCATCCTGACATCATACGCTGCTATGTCAAACTCTTGAGCGATTATCGCAACAACTCCACCTTCACCAGCCACTGCATCATCAAGATGCTTCATCGCATCGCCTGGGATTGTGAGAAGGTCCCTCTCCTCTTCCAGATCTCTCTCTTCAGAGTTTTCCAGAAGATTCTGAATGACCCTATCTCAGCTACCACTAGCATGAAGGTAAGAGTGTCTCCACCTCAGTTGGCTGAGATGCCTTTAAGACGTAGGAAGTTCCAAAGTGCAGCAGTATGGGGGGGAAGCTATTCAAGTATCTCACAATCTTGGCATTTGTTAAAAACACAGTAAAGGAAACCATGATGGCTGCAAGGCCTGTACTGGATGTTTTGTGTTATAACAGGGGTCAGTATTCATTACTTTGATTGCAGATGGGGCACTAGAAACTGTTGTGGCAACATGAAAAAGGTTTATAAACAGTTTCTGACAGGCGCCATCTCTATGGGCAATGTGGGTTCTGGCTTTGAGCTGTGTCAAGTAGCTGTTTTCACGCAGGCAGTAGTTCACCGATCAATCATGCAAGGAATGTGATAACACTTTCTTGTGCTGTACGGCATATTTATGCATAACACAAAACTGTCCTTGAGGCATGCTCAATCTATAACCTGTAAATGAGGTAATGACCGTGTTCCTTGTACTTCTAAACTATGGCCAGGGTTTCCAGAATTTGCTTTGGATTTGATTTCATCTTAAACTATCAGGTTATATTTCGTTGGCTAGTTTGACCTTTTCTTTGACCTGTAACATTCATTTTGACCTTTAATATCTGCATAATCATGATGGCATGAGTGATGTTACCCAATATACAGGTTCATCCTCTCTGTTTAAATAGATAATGTATTTGTGTATGTATTGTTTTTATTTAATACAGGAAACAGTGAAGTTTTCCAAGTTTGCTTTGGGGAAGTTTTTTGAGATGGCCGCTTCCAACAAGAAGATGTTTATGGAGCTTTTGTTCTGGAAAGATACGAGGGACATTTATGAGCTGACTGAAGGATATGGAGCTGTTATGGAAAAGAAGTAGGTGGTCATGCATCACTGATAACAGATTTGTCTGGTTCCTCATAAGAAATATCAATAATATTAATAATAATATTAATAATAATAGTCTCCTGACGATGACTAGAGCAGGCTAGCGGAAATGTTGAGACCAATTTAAGAACTCACTTCGTGACAGTTTAGTTAATAATGAGAAGTCCCCTCAATCCACTAAGCCCGGGTAGTCTAGTACTTACAATGTAACAAGCAGGACAGCTCTTTTCAGAAATAAGTAGTCTCCGGAATTTTGATATCTAGTCCGCGCCAGTAGAATAAAAAGCAAGAACTAGTTCACAAAGAACAAATCTACACAGTAAAGTAGATAAACACATGGTGTTACCGCAAACCGAATTAGATACCTCACCAATTATCTGAATTCAGACTTTTTAAAATCTGCCTGGGTAAACAAAAAATATTGTATTTTTCTCTAAAGAAAATAAGCCATGCTCATGACCTGCTTCTCTACCACTGAGGATACCGTTCTCAAAAGCTCCTTTGAATCTATAATTTCAGGGGTTATCAAACGGAAAAACACATCATTCTAATCTACTTCCTAAGATCTGGATTCCAGACTTTTTTGTCAGCAATGAGTCTCACCCCAAATTTGACAATAAGCGTTCCAATGTGCATGTAAAGAAGTCATTTCATGTTAGGAAATGCACAAAAAATTATTTTTAATATATCTTGGATTGTATGGATACAAACATTGGTACTCTGCAGCGTAGGATAAAGTGAGAGGCTGGCTTGCCCTTAGGGGTTTTAATGTCCCATCCGATTGACTTGGTAATTAAGGTAAAGTATCTTGCTCAAGGACACAAGTGCCATGACTGGAACTCGACCCAATCTAGGCTGATCGGAAAGGTCAGCTTGAATTCGGCACTCTTAACCACTCGGGCACAATATGCCACGTTCTTTGCTTATTTTTTCTTTGCAATATATTGTGTAAGTTGACCTTGAGAGTGTACGAGCTTTCGCAAGAACCTGGACTTACGGGTACCTCAAATAGCAGCCACAGCGTGTATTGTGGCAGTTTTTGAAAAGAACTTGTTTGGCAATGTTTTTATAAATTTCACCCACTGAATATGGTTTGAACAAAAATAGCTAAACTAAGAAATTGTAAATTGTAAACAATTTTGCAAATCTTTTAATGTGATCAATCCATCAAAGGGTTAAAAAAAGTGATGTCACAGAAATAAAAATCCCACAAAATTGCACCCAGGTCAATCTCCCATAGCTGATGCCTCAGAGGTGCCTGGAAGCTCAATGGTGACCATCTCATCGGGGGACTTACACGGTCTTTTCAAATCGGCTTAACTTTGAAACACTTCTTCCTCTGTATGAAATTTAGCCCTGATTGGTAACAGAGTCACTTGTCTTTTTAAGGTACTGTTCTGTTCACATACTCAATTATGCAATATGTTGAAAACTATCTGGGTCATGCAGGTGGTCATCAAACTTCATGAATTATTTAAAGAAAAATCACTCAACTGCAAAGAAACATTTGAATAATTGACATGCATCAGAGCCAAATCCATATTGACCCTAAAAGCCTGGATCGTTCCCTGATGCTGCAATAACGAGGTTGAAGTGAAATCGTCATAAAATTTGCCTTGATGGATTCGTCCCAGTTAAATCATTTGCTACACTGGTTGGCTTTACATCACCGTTTTGACATACAAGACGGGCGCTGCATTGACATTTTATTTATTATTATTATTATTATTATTATTTTTATTACATAAAAACTAGTCTAAGACGACAACTTCTGGGTTATCAATTTTGACTTTTTTTCTTTGAAGGAGTAAGAAGTCCGTCGAATGGAGAGAGGAGGAGCAACATGAACTTGCTCAGCTCTATGAAGAATACAAAGAAGAGGAAGGAGGTTAGAGGAACTGTCTCTTTACTTATAAAGACTTTTAAAATGTGAAGTGTTCTAAACGTTCTGGGTCCTGCTTACCACCAATTTTCTGCGCTTGCTGTGTATTAAAGGAAGAATGCCTAGTAACATGAAGTATGCATGCGCATAGGTAAAAATTCCCTGCTAACCAGTGAAATACGCTTGACGTTAGCGTAGAATTCTCTGCTTCCATAAGTGCCGATTCTTTGCTTATGATAAGCAGAGCCATGAAATTGGGCCCAGGTTGTTTAATATAGGTTTTCCTGGTCAATTTCAGCAAAAAAAACAAAGTTTCATTAAAACACTATTTAATCAAACTAGGGTTTCTCGTTAGCTTTTACTGCATTCCATTTCGTTTTCGTGCACACAATATTTTGTTCTCATTAAGATTTGTTTTAGTCATTCTATTTCATTTATAGACTACAGTCAAGACTACCTATAATCGCCAAGAAAGATTATTACACGAACATTACAGCAGAATAATACAAAGTCAATTGATGCCATGAACAAACTCCAATTGTGTTTTTATTGTACACTGTCATCTTCATTTCTTTCAGACAAAGATGTGGTGGACCACATCATGGAGCATATCATCGATGATAGTAGAACGAGAAGACAGATCATTACTCAGCTTCAGAGGCAAGGGATCATCGACAGCGCCGCTGACCTTAAACGGAAAAAAGGGTAAGGTAACAAAAGGGACCAGAGAAAACCAATCAGAGGCGGATGAAATGGTAGAATAAAACAGGCCTTCGAGTGGAGTGTCTTGGGGTAGGGGGCAACCATCTGACAATATCTGTGATTCTTTCTCTTTTTCATTCTTTTTTTTCAAGTTGGTTCAACATAGCCTTAAACTTTGCAAAGTTTTAAACATTTAGAGTGTTAATTTTAAAAAGTTAGTATTTAAGTGTTGCTTTTTTTATTCCATATTTTATTGTTGACCATGTTGACCCTGCCATCAAAATACTAAACCCCTCCTCAACCTAAATGAAAGTCCTTATAACACAATGATAACGTACCGATACAATACTCAAGGCACTTTAACAAAGAGAAACATTTTTAAGACAGGTTTTTGAATTATGAGACCGATTTATGGGGCACCTTTTAACTTGGGTTTACAAGGTGCTGCTGCACATTTAGCAGCCACTGCCAGAAACACCGGGGCATTATACACAACACATGGCACCTATGGACAAAGCAAAAGTGGTTTAGTGTCTTGCTTAAGGACACAAGTGTCAAGACAGGGAATCCACACTCTACTGATCAGAAATACCAGAGCTTGAGTCCAGTGCACTTGACCGCTCGGCGACGACACGCCATAAAGATCCTATTTAGATGCCATTGTGCCTGAGCAAATAACAGAACAGACTTAATAAATTTGTCTCTATTTTCTGAAGATGTTTGGTGTTTTAAATGAGTCCCCAAGTCACAGATCAAACATAAGAGGATTTGTTTTTGTTTTGTTTTTGTTAACAGAGCCAAGCGACTGACAATTTGGCGAGAAGAACATGAGCTTGAACTTCGTAACCTTTATGATCAGCACAGAGAATCAGATGGTAAGGACCAGGCATGTGATTTCTCAGGTTTTTTTCCTGATTTCAGGTTTTTCTCAAAATGTCCTGGAGCCTTCAAACATCTGGGAGGTTCCGGATCAAGAAAAGGGGGAACCTAGACCCTGTAGCAACTTTCCAGGAATTTTCACATACACCAATCAGATCCCTGAAGGACAGACACTATTAAAACATATTTATTTCTCAAGTGGTATGGATGCTTATCTTTATAATGAGTTCTTGAATCACCAAGAAAATTGTTAAAGTTTTATGAAGACTTATATCATTGCATCAATGCAAAGCGTTGTTTCTCGGTTTTTTTCCCACAATGTTTTATCTCACACAAAAATTCTTCATGCAAAAACCTTGATGTGCACTTGTTTTGTGTCTCCATCCAGGCTATTTTAAAGCAAGATACGGTGTTTTGACAATTTCTAACCCGTGCCTAATGTAAGTGCTAAAGGACATACACTGTTTTGGCTCTGACACGACGACCACCATTGTTTATGTGAACTATCTTTCTCTCTGACATAGATGTCCTTGGCAATATCATAAATGGGATGACAGAGAAGAGATCCAAGGCCAAAGTGATTGAGAAACTTATGGGTCTTGGATTGGTCCAAGATCGTAAGGAGCTGTACAAGAAGCGAAGCAAGGGAGGGGCTAGGAGGAGGAGGGGTCGCCATGATAACAGCGATGATGATGATGAGGAGGAGGAGGAAGATGGGCGTCAGGGCAATGATGTACGTTAAAATCAACAAAAGGTTTCTATTTATAAAGCCTAAACTTGGAGTAATGCTCGTTTGGACCGATGAAGGGCATGTGTGTACTTGACCCAAACTTAGGATGTATGCTCTGAAAGTTTATTGATTATGACGTTCGTATGCGAGTTATATTCAGAAACTGTATCTGAAAACCTAAACAAACTCAACAGCTAATTTTGGTTGTTACAACCAAAATTAACTGTTGAGTTTGTTTAGGTTACAACCAAAATTAAGAACAAATCATGTTTACATGCTGAACTCAAACAACGGATTCAGCCCAAATTTTCACAGGTTTATTTCATGTGTACTGTTGATCACACAAAACATGAACACTGTCTGCGACTATTTTGTCAGCTCTATAATTATGTATGATACCTTTAAGCACAAGACATTGCTTAGTAATTTTCTGCTAAGCAAAAATGGGCAAGATACCAGTCAGAAATGTCACATTTAAAATTGCCATTTTGGCTGGCAACCTTATTCTGGTAAGCACATTTTTTTTGTGCTTAGCTACTTTTCGTGTCTAAGAAGCTCTATGAAATAGGGCTTAGGCAGCCAGTACTAGCTCAAGATATGGCTTAGCTGTAACCATGCTATGTTGACGCGGAGTGTTTCGAGAAGGGGAGGGTGACAAGGTTCCCAACTACTTATCACTGCACGAAGTTTACTAAACTTTTTTTATTGTTCTAATGTGGCAACATTTTAAATTAAGGTTTGTCTGTTTCTTTGCAGAGGAACTTTATTGATGACATGGACGAAGAGGCAGACTTTGAAGGTAAATAACTCTCAATTTTGAGGGATTTGAAAAAACCCACAAATTTCTGTGAATGAGTGGTCCTCAAGGAAATTGCTGTTGTCTTAATTTACTATATATTAGCAGTGTCCTGTATTTAAATTGTGCAATTTCATGCATTTTAAACTGTAAATGACTACGCTTAATTTAGAAATCGCAAATAAAACTTGATTTTGGTTACAACTTGAACTTTCCACTATTCTACTTTGAAGCGCATTTGGTGTGTTGTAACCATTACAACTTTTAATTGGCCCAGCAATTACAAAGTCCAAAAATGTTGGCAATTTTATTGGCCTAGGACACTGCTAGGGTTAAAATCAGGGATGAAAAAAATCTGGCTTTTGTCTGAATTCAGACATTTTAAAGTCTGCCTTGTAAAAAAAAAACATTTTTTTTCAAACAAAATAAACCATGCTGTTTGATCTACTCTCACTAGCACTGAGGATAGGCCTACTTTTCCCAAAAGCTCTTGGAGTCTATAACTCCAGGGGTTATCAAAAGGTTGAAATGTCATCATTTCAATGTACCTCCAATGATCTGGATCCCGGTTTCAGACTTTGTTGTCAGAAATTACTCTCACCCCTGTTTAAGTTTGAAAAATGGACACCACCCTTGTTTATTTTGTCACCTTCAGGATTCCTTGCTCAACACTCTAAGCCAGATGCTCCTGAAGCATCAGCATATGACAGTGAGACGGAGAGCGAGTCTGGCTCCTCAAGTGATGGGGAGAACAAGGATGAGGAAGAGGAGGGCAGAGACAGGGAACTACCCCTCAAAGATGTACTCAGAAAAGTCCAGGAAAAAGGCAAGTTAAAACGTTCAGAGATAATCACCAGAACTAAAATGAGTATTCAAATCAAATAAATAAACAACAGGCATGACAGGGGGCCAGTTTTGTTGAGCCACCATAAAGCAAAAACTAATGCTTAGTTTTTATTTTATAAGTAAATACAAATCTCATGTTCGTAAGCAGGATAGCTGGTTTTGTTAAGCATGTTGTTTGTGTTTGTAGAGCACATTTTCTCAAAAATAATATAATGTAGGAGGCTAATCATACTTACTGGCAGCTGAGAGGCTGAATTGTGAAGGACCAGGTTACAATGTAGTTAAGCTGCATGCATGCAAGGGTGCCTTTGGCAGCCAGCCACATTGACCCATATTATGGCCACTTTGCACAGCCAGAAATAGAAAGTGTTTGATTTTCCAGAAGGAAGAAAACCTGAGGGCCCAGAAAAAAAAAACATAGGGCACATGAGATAGCCAATGCGCATTTTTACTCACATATGGCCCTGGCTCGGAATCGAACCACGGCCACAGTGGTGAGAGGCAAGTCCTACCTTCACTAGCCACCCATGCAACCGCTATTTGTCTTGTTGCTTTATGTGCGTTAACACGTTGACTGCCAGTCATAGATTCGTAGGGCGTTCCCATTTGCCAAGTGTGGTGCGTATGTGCGCATACCAAATAGGTACTTTTTTGGTGTCTACATGTTGTAATACATTCATTTCTAACCCTAACCCTCACCACTGCCAGAAAGGTATTTGTTGCGTTCTCAGTGATGCCAGTGTATTCAATAAACAACACAAAAACCTTTCATTCTCTACGAGTATACTCGTAGTGGCAGAATCCATTACACCTGTTACTACCATATACTCGTAGGCGGCAGTCAACGTGTTAATATCATAAAAGATTAAGAACGGATACAATGATGCAAATGTGGCACTTAGTTGACCTGTTTATTAATTTTTCTTGAATATCAGGATTCACTGAACAGATTCGCTGGATTCAGAATGGCCTGAGGAGCACAGCCGCTGACAGAGAAAAAGATGGTAAAACATGCACTTCCTTCCCCAAAACTCACAATTAGTTTATTTGCTCATCAAGCAGTTGAGAAGAAGAGCTTTCAAATAACATCTAACAAGGCATACAAGATAAATACATTTTTCAACATGAAGTATCTTGTAGACACCTCATCAATATGCATAGGGCCTCACATTTAATGATTTAAACAAAACAAAGTTTTTAGAAAATTGTGATAATTGCAAAAAAAATTGTGGCCTGACGTTTTGACCCTAGCAGAGTCTTTCTCGAAGGCTATAAATTGGTGATACTAATACATATATTTTTTTCATCAGGAGATGAGCAGGCCATTCCGATTGTTCCTTTGTCAGAAGAGAATGAAGACGCCATGGACAACAAATTATTCCAGAAATTCCTCAAGACAGTTGGTATTTCTGCACCCAGCAGCCATGAGGTAAAGCCCCACTAAGAAACATTATTTGAAGGATTTCAGGCCAATAGTACTTTAACTTTTGCAACCCAAAGTATTTGTAAAAATATCCTTACCTTTAGGTAGTACTTTCTCCACCACTTCCCCGTTAAAATAACACCAGTGGAAATGTTCCAACACACTTACCATACTTGGAATTGTATTGCCACAAACACAACTTTTTCTGTCAGAGATCAGATAATTTTTGTTCATAGGATGGTAGTTTAAAGATATCAGAGAAAAACTGATTTGTCCATGAATGCTCTTTCAACTCTATCCAATTACAGAAGAGAAGATATCGCTGATGTGTACTCAGAAGTATTAATCAACAGGGATTTAACAAAAACTCCATGGACAAATCAATTTTGCACATTATCTTTAAACTACCATGTTTTGAAAACAAAATAACAAATTTCTTAGTTTTTTTTCACCACTCATGCTCAACAGTCACCCTTTTCATAAAATACAAAAACAAATGTAAAAGCTTATAAGTAGGTGAAGATGGCTGTCAAAAGTGGGTACACCTTTTTTTTAACCTTCCTGTATAAAAAGGAAGTAGTTTGATTAAGATCTTGTAGTCAACCAAGTAAAAAGATCTAATCTAGATGATTGGGTTTTTTTTTCTTGAAGGAAACTTTCTGGCGTATCCCAGGCAGCCTCGGCCCTGACCAGCTTCGGCAGATGGCAGACTCTATTGAGCCCCAGGAGGGCGTTGCTCTGTCATCAGCTGAAAGAAAAAAGAAGTCCAACCCGAGGTACAAGAGTCTGAAAGAGATGGCCCGGGCAAGGAGGCAAGAGAAAAAAGTAGGCAAGAAACGAAGAGACCGTCGAGAAGAGGTCCCCATCACGGAGGTGGTGACCAGGGTGATGGATGAAGACAATGAGAAGGACAGTGATGATGAGATGGGGACCAGCCAAAGGATATCCCCGACATCATCCGCTCACAAGAGAGTTCGTGTCAAGCGAGCCTTGCAGAGTGACACTTCTGATGATGACAGGTTGGTCAGTTTAATCATCAACTAATGATTGACGTTGCTTTAGGCACCTTATCAAAAACTATTTCCGGGTTTCTTCCGAATTACTTCCGGGGAAGTATGGGCTGGGGACTGCCATTTTTTTAAAACCAATTTGACGTATTTTATGCAGTTATCATTCAACAGTTGGTAAATTCTGTTTGACATCCAAACCTGTGCTAAAATATCAATTCTTACAATATTGGTTAAATAAAAGGACTTGTAATGTGCGTGATAAAAACACTCTTTCCATTTTCCATACATTTTTTGGGGGGCATTTTTGTGAAGATGGATTTTAGTGGAAAAACCAAACTAGCCTAAAGTATAACCTTGTGTTTTATTTGTAGCGTTAGTTTAATTATTTTATAAGTTACAAAGGAAGATTGTTCGGACTTCACTTTCCTAACATTTTAACCATAATTACTTCTACAAAGTTCTATGTAACTCAATGTAACTCTTCATCTCTGTTTTTATCTGAGTAAACAATTTTTTTTAAACTCATCTAGACACAGATCATTAGGTACCACGTACTAGTAAAAAACCAGCTGTACCAGATCAACGGAGCGTCTTTTTTGCGGGGGTGTCCCTGAAACCCCAATAGAGACACACTCTCGTGAAAAGTGACCTATTTTATTCTCAACTTATTTCTTATAACAGTTATTTAGCAGTACCAATTAATTATCGCAACAGCTGCAGGTCTCTCGAAATAGGCTATCCCTACTGGGCGTGCTGGGCGGGCGTACAGTAGGGTGCTAAGGGCAAATTGACAGTTTAAATACTTCCACTTGTTTTTCTAATGAAAACCACAAAGCCTTGAAGTTTTCCCATAGACTGTAATAGGTCGCATTTTTTACACGAGTGTGTCTCTAATGCCCCTCACAATCATTGTGGCAGGACTGCTGGAGTTAAAAATAAAACAGAAATTATACATTGCTTGCCGTGTTAAATTGATTGCTTTAACTTCTGCAAAAAACAAACTTTACTTTTCCCACCCAACACAACATAATTATGGCCGTTTGAAAATATTAACATCAATGGAGATGCACTCTCATTTTAGTAACTAACAATGAGTTTAATAATAAGCTGATAAATATTTTAAACAACAGTTAGTGTCTATATGGGTTTTTCCAAGCAGTCTTCTTTCATATATGATTTTCCAAGAAGTACAAAAAGCCCTCATTCAGGTAATTGTTGTGCCCGATGTAGGACTACAAATGAAGGTCACATTATCAAAATATGAGATTGAATCCTAGCCTTGCCTGTTTTAGTGCTTGTGTCCCAGAGGAGTACAGTTCCCATTGAACGTTTTGCCCTCCAGACCGTTTGTTAAGATGTGGATCCTATACAAGTTCTACTGTTATTTTGATTGCTATTGCACATCAATGTACCCCAAAAAAACTGTAAGCAGAGGGATTCACTAAAGATTGGGCTTGCAAAGCAAGCACTCAGTTTATCCATCTTGTTATTTTAAATAACCACAGGCACATTACTCATGTGAGATTTTAACCCACGACCCTTGCCATTTTAGAGCAGATGTCTTACCATTAGACCACCGGGCTTGCCTAGGTAATTAGTAATTTACAAACAGTATTTGCAAATTTAACATCTGTTAAAAATGTTGCCTCACTGCCAAAATATAGGATTCAAACTGCCTCTAGCTACTGGGCAAGTGCGAATGTGTAGCGGTAAGACATCTGCTATAAAATGGCAAATGTTGTGAGTTTGAATTCCACCTGAGTAATATATGCCTGTGGATTTCTTTTACAGGACTCGGGGGGAAAGTACTGAGTATGCAGTGTTTAACACAGAAATAACATCCAGCTATTTACTGCTTGGTGTCATATATTTTCATATTTAATATTTTGACAACACTCTATTTCTGCAAGTGGACTCATTTGTGTAGACATTTTGCCAAATCTTATTAACTCTGCATGATTGCTGTCATGTTTGAAAAATGTATGTGCATCAATAATGTTTTCATTTACAATATCTTTACAGCGATGCTGAACCAGGGCTTACAATTGATCTGGGTACCAGTGACACCCTACCCTCATCCACCAATCGGCCATCTGCTAAGAGAAGCCGTTTGTTGCTGTCGAGTGACAATGACAGTGATAAGGAGGGTTACACACAGGGGTCAAGAGTCGGAGAGACTTTGAGTCAGTCACAAGGTGAGATTGACTTTGTTTATGTCCATGACAGGAGGGCTATGAAACTTGTAAATAATAAGGTCTCTCTGTACACAATGAAAATTAGAACTGTCTTTTTCACTGTGTATACAGGAAACCCAACAAATCTGGAAAAAATACTCATTCTCAGCCTCGCTAACATGGGCAGCACGCCATGTTGATACCTCTCGCCACTAACCCATAGGGATGTACTGAAAATCAATGCTGATTGGCTCCCAAAAGTGATTAATGTGTGATCATGCTGGTGTAAAAACTTGTAAGCGCTTGTAGGGCATTTTATAGGATGCTTTATAGGCATGTGTCAAGTATTTTGACGCGATTCAATTTCATCTGAATAATGTTTTTACCGTCACCATAAAAAGTGCACACCCTTAGACAAAGAAGAATGAGAGGGGACATGACTTGATGCCTCCTTCATGAGGTACTTGAGTGCGTTCGTAGAGTGGACTGACCGAGTATCAGGGGTAAAGAGCGAGCAAGGCATGCTGGGAAAAAATGGCGTAGCAATTGATCACACCTGGGAACAAGATTGCCTCAGTCTCACAGACCCAATAGTAATGTTGGTTTCGCTGGTCACCTTTTATATTCATATTCACCAAAAAAACACAGTTGATATAACAGAACTGTGAATGATAATACTCCGACACGGACCCCACCCATAAAACATGTAAAACTACCCTTATGGTTGTATGACTATCAAGACTATCAATTCAACAGATTTGGAGTGTTACTGCATTTGACAGCGCCATCATTTATCTATCAAACGTAACCGCAACAAAATAAGGAATTTTATTTGTTAAAGTGTGAAAAAGGATGGATTATGACAATAACAAAGATAGTTTTCACTTTGAAAGCTTACTTTTAACAATTTGATAATAGAAGTCATTATTCTGATAAATGTTTCCATCTGAAATAATACAATATGTGTAAGAAAACTACCCCAAACACTGTGTTTCTTACTTAAATGAAAACAAGTGCATACAATATCATTAAACAGTGACTCGTCAAAAAAAAGATGATGTTTTATACCCAAGTGAAGTGTAAAACAAACTGAATTGTTCATTGTCCCTCATGCAAGACTGACATAGATTGCAGTTCCAAGTGCTAACTACATTAATCTAGCTGACCTCTGGTCACCATGAGAGCTCAGTGGTCAATTCTTAACACCATTAATCAATTTCAACTGACTGAGGAAACCTACACTTCGTGCATTGTTGACTGCACCACTTTGTAATCAGAAGAGCAAAACCTCTCACGAATGAACTGCATTAATATATTGCATTACCCCCAACTTAATTGGTCTAGTGGACACTGCTGTAGAAGTCAGAAGGATTCATTCTGAATGAGATGAGATGAGATAATCTTATCTATGTAGAGCGCACATACTCAAACTAATGAATGATGCAAGAATCATAGATTGAGTTACCCCCTGTAAATTACAAGAAACTATCTGGCTTCTGAACACAAGGGCAAGCTCAGCAGGATACACATATAGTTCTTAGACATCTTCTCAAGGATGCAGAAGGTTTTGGTTTTATCGCCCACCTGGGGTGCCTGTAGTGCCTAGGTTTATAAATCACCAAGCACCAAGTACATAGTCCTTTGTAATCATTCATTATTGAAGGGCACCGGATTTATTACAAGTTTTTGTTTTCCTTAAAGGTATTATACAGGATTGGTAGAGCTGAAAAAATAGTCGCAGACAGTGTTTATGTTTTGTGTGATCAACCATATACATGAAGTAACAAACCTGTGAAATTTTGGGCTTAGTCCATAGTGTGAGTCATTAGAAAATAATGGAAAACCATGCCCAATTTTCAGCGCTTAAACATATTTTCTTTAAATTTTGTTGTAATAACTGAAATAATTTGCTGCATTTTTTTTTTCGGTTTTCAGATACATTTTTCTCAAATATTTCAGAGGGGAATATTTCACCCCCCCCAAAAAAAAAAATAATAAAAAATAAATAAAAATAGATAAATAAATAAATAAATAAATAAACAGTGTTATAGTATGAACTTTATAATCATTAAGCTTTCAGACTTCAATTAAACAATTATGTTTTGTATTCTTACCAGTCCTGTAAAATACCTTTACAGCCTCCCCTAAAACTGAGATCTTGATAAAGCATGCTCATAACATTGTTAAAATTGATAATGCAAATTCATAGTTTTACTATTTACTAGTTTTACTAGTTTGTATTTCTGGTGATGCACAGAGTCTGTAATTTACCTCATGAATTGTAACATCCGGGAGATTCTGGGTCTAAAATTAGGGGGACCCACAACGGTGAGCAATTTTTCAGGAATTTTCACATTCTTCCAATCTCATCCCTGTTACATGATAAAAAATAGTCATGTTCGAAAACTTCCCCTTTGAAATTAACAAAACAGTTACTTCAGATCTTGTTAGACAGTGGGGCATCTAATGGCTATCTTTTTGACACCCTGTTATTTCATCTTTTGTTTACAAATACAAACATTGAGTGTGAGTACATGTAATTTGAACGTCTTACTTTTTTCAATTAAGAGCAAACTTGGTTATCTTTTTTCCATTGTTTGAAAACAGTGATGGAGTTTTTACTATATTCTTACAACTCCGATGACCCTTTCAACCAACGTTGGCTGCGTGCTCTGGTATTTCCAACTGATGCATAGTGAGAAAAAAGGGACAATAGAAATGCAATTTGTAAAACAATAGTCATTTTGGATTCTCAGTTGGCTGCAGTTAGCAATAATAAATGATGCAAGGTGTCTATATTTATTCATGTACGCTTGTGGTTTCTTTTCTTTATGAGAATTATTCAGAGAGACGTAACACAGCCCTGTTATTGCATTCAGAGTTATTCCTCTGAATAATATCAATCAATACCTCCCTAATTGTTTTGATGTATTTTAGAGGTTGCATTGATTGATGATATTTGACAGTGCTGAAGTAGAGAGTGGCGGAGTGTGTCAGCAAATGTTTAGGATCAATTATGATGGATTTGAAAAGACTCAGACTTGTCAAAGTGCTTTGCAGGTTCAAGTGTTTCACCGATTTCGGGTGGAGCCTCAGAGCTTTTGATTTGTATTTATATTTGTATTTGTTAACCCAATATAGCATGTTAAGTGGGAAGCGTTTGCCTGTATTTGTTACTTCAGATTATAAAATACAAAAATGCTTGACTTTAGGCACATCACAAGTATGCCATCACTATACATATTACACTGCCAAAACAAATTGTCATGGGAAGTGTCTGGTGTCTGAAGTGTTTATTTATCTGGCACAATTCTCCCACGTCACAAACAAAGGGTTTTCAACAAGCATCTGGAAAAAGGATGACCAAATTTGCTCTTAATTGAAATTTAAGTAAGGTGTTCAAATTACTCACAGTACACACAATGTTTGTATTTGTAAATGAAAGATGAAATAACAGGGTGTCAAAAAGATAGCCATTAGATGCGCCACTGGCCAACATTGTGACAGAAAGTAACACAACCTGCAAGCTTACAGTGTTTAAATTTTCATGTCTGAATGTATTACTTGCAGAAGCACCGTCAGCCAGCCAGGCTGAATCCTCCATACCCTCCACTGAGTTGACGCTCGAGTCCGACACCCAAGACTCCGATGATGACATGCCTCTGCACAAGGTTGCTAAGAGACGCATCATCGAGTCAGATAGCGAAGAAGATTAGGGTCTGCGCCATCAATGTCTACATGAGAGGGCAGCTGGTCGCTTGTCACCTATTACCTCTCAGTTAATGCTTCATACTTGATTATTGATATCGAAGAGAAGGGAGTCTGAGGTTTTAATTCATTTACATCTAACTAAACACCCCTACATTTTCTTTAACGCCATAGATTTATAAAATGTCATTCATAGCTTACAGTACAAAACACATATTTTCTAGGTTTATGATATTAAGTCTAAAAAGACACCATGCCTGTTGCCACACATCCAGTTCCAAATGTGTGTTAATTACACTGTTAGCCTCATTGGAATGTTACACATCTGCCTTCAAGTAGCTTTTCAAGGCAGTTAATTAGTCATCCTCAAGTTTGCTTCCCAAGGCAAGCCCATGTGATATATCTAAATGATTACTGGTCTCATACAGATCAAATCTTCTAACGGTTGAAATTATAAAATTCTACAACCAAGGATAAATTAAACATTTGCTGAACTCCATCTTTCAAATCTTTATGAAGGTGAAATTATATATTGGACACAGAAATAGATTGTCAAACTATAGTTTGGCCTGGACAAATGAAAGGTTGAACAGATTTGTGTTGAAGCTGGGGAGGTCCAGTAAATACTCGAATTGTACTACAGTGTATGCAAAATAAAGATTACCAATATTTGTTTCTTGCTCGTAACATTTTATTTGTAACAAACTATTTTTGATAACAGAAACACACTGTGCATGTACATGGACATAAATCTTTAAAAAGGAGCCTGTCATGATCAAGTAATCTGTACTAAGCAAGTATAATGTAAATAAAGATTGTTCTTTTACTGTATTAAATAAAAGAATTTACCTGTAGATAATGTGGGTTTCTGTTTAATAAATTAATGAGTGTGAGCTGATAACTTTTATTGTTTACTGAAATTGTCTTTTAACAAATAGCTACCGACCCCACCCCAATCAAACAGTTTGGAAAAAGACCAAAAAACAGAATGTCAAACTATTACTATAAAGAGAACGACCAGCATAAGGTCTTGTTCTTAAAATTTCATTTGTTACAAACTATATTTGATTGCAGAAAAATTCACCTATTTTTTTGTCCATTTTTTATGAAGACATACACTGTGCATAAATGCACAGTGTCTATATGGGCATAAATTTTTTTTTTAAAGCTTTAAAATAATAATAATTCTTGTACATTACTGTATTAAATAAGACTTTACCTTCTGAAACATCCTCTTTAAACTATGCTTTGTGGTAGTCGTGATACAAATTACCTTATTATGGCTTGGCTTCCCTGCCAACCGACCCTTCCCCCCTCCCACCACCACCACCACCACCATTGTTGTCCATGTTCAGTTAACAATATTAAACTCAACACTTTTTTGGATTGCAGAAAAATTAACACATTTTGGGGGTCCATTTTTTTATGAAGACATATACATGTACACACTGTGCATTTACATGGGCATAAATGTTTTTTAAAAAAACTTTAAAATAGTAATATTAATAAATTCTTGTACATTACTGTATTAAATAGCAGACTACCTGTTGATAATTCAGGTTTGTCAAGACATGTATTAAGCTCATTGCTGGCATTGGTAGAGAGAGAGAGAGAGAGATTAAGCCTGGATATGAACTTTGGGAGATTTATTCACATGAACACTTGGCAGACATAAACAGAAAGGTACATGAGAGAGGGTTAGTAACTCTGGAAGGTGCTAATAATGTATGTTTGTATGCATGTGTGAATGTAACATCTCTTCTTTAAAGATTAATCAAAAAACACTTTAATCAATGTTCATTAGTCCAGTTCTTAAAGAGGACAGTCCTTTTTGGATAAAAAAAAATTCTTAAGAGTCCAGACATGCCAGATTGTTAAACTAAAGTTCACTGTTCTTTGTTTGATTGTTTGTCTGTCTGTCTGTGTATTTGTTTAATAAGATGGTATTTTGTTACAAATCAAGTCTTTTTGGCTTGTTGACTCTTCTGCCTGATCGGGTCTCTGTCTGTGTTCCTGAGGGGTAGTTAGAAGGTGGTCTGCTCTGAGGTTTTGATGGAGCATTGCAATCAGAGAATGGTTTGGTACATGTAGATCTCAGAGGAGCTGAGGTGTCCTCCACTGTCCGTTTCTACATTGTAGGATCGGGGATTGGTTGAGCTGCTCACAACTCTACTATACATGTAACTGCAGGTTTTGTTGATGGGATTTTTGATGTACATGTAGATGGGCTGGTCGTTGAGGAGCTCTTGGATTGGGGTACCGGTAGAGCATTTGTCGTAGTAGTGACTAGTGAGCTTGTGAAGACTGGTCTGCCTGCAGTCTTTCTCACACATCATCACATGATCACGGTCAGGTGGGGGTGGAGTCTTGAGAATGCGTCAGCAATGACCATCTCTTTACCAGGCTTGTATGTAGCGTGTCTCAAGATCGTAAGCCTGTAGACGCAGAAGGATATGTTGTAGCCGTGGTGGGACCTGCATCCTGTTTTTCTTGTGGATATGCTGGAGAGGGCAGTGGTCACTCTCCACAAGAAATCATCTGCCATACTTCTCACATCAGTATAGGACAGCTAGTAGTAGCTCTCGCTCTATGTTTGATAACGTGTCACTGCCAGTGTGAGAGCTTTTGATGCAAATGCTATTGAACGACCATTCTGTACCAGGGTGGCTCCTAGTCCTCTGGTTGATGCGTCAACTTGTAGTATCACTGGCTGCTTCTGGTTGAGTGTGGTTTTTTATGCTATCAGAGCTTTAATGGAGTTGAACACTTTTGTGTGTGATGGAGACCAAGTATATTCGACAACCTCACGAAGTAGTTTCCGCAATGGCATAGTCTATTCAGCCACTTTAGGGATGAATGGGCCCATGTAGTTCACCAGGCCCAAGAAGGTGCGCAGTTGTTCTCTATCACCTGGGGCTGCATCACATCAACTGCCTTCACTTTGTGGTGTGGCTTCAGTTTAGTAGTACAAAAACACTACATTCAGTCATTTTGATTATGCATTTTTCAGTATTCAGCTAAATGCCTGCACTTCTGGTGCGTTCCATAGCCTCATGAAGGTGTATGTATGTCATGGCCTTGTTTGCTCCTGCCATATATTTTGATATTGTCAGTGTTGCCCACGGTGCCTTCAAATCTATCTTTTGCTGGAATACATCCTGACTCGTACGGAGACCGTAAGGCATTCTCATGAATCGGTATCGGCCAAAAGGGGTGTTGATAGTGGTGAGATATGAAGACTCCTCATCCAACTGGACATTCTTGTAGCCGTTAAGTGGCATCAAGCTTACTAAACACCAGATAGCTTTGGTGTGGTTTCTACAAGAGTAGGCACAGGGTAGTGACCTCTTTTGATGGCCCAGTTGAGGTCCTTGGTGTCAAGACATACATGTAGACGCAGTCAGCCATTGACTTTATCTCTGATCACGAGTGAGTTGACCCAGTCTGTTGGCTTTCGAAACTTTTGTGATAATCGCCTTGGATTCCATCTTGTCTGACTCCCCCTTGAGTTTGTCTAGTGATCTCCAAGGGGACTCTACGAATATACATGGTGGGTGTATAAACGGTCTGGCTTCATCCAGATCGAGAGTGATACAATACTTTGAAGATCTCGAAGCAGTAAACAGTGCCATCAAAGCAATCAGGGTACATTTTAAGGAGTTTAAATTTGCTCCCGATATTCAGCCTCTCTAACAGTGGTGAACTTACGTGGATGTATTTTGGTGAACGGTGAGTTGGTGGTGATTTGGTTGTCTTCACCAATGGGTCAGCGAAGTGACTCGTTGACTGCTTTCTGCCTTGGATCCTGCTGTTGCTGGGCAGGATTATTCCTTGGCTCAGTTCCGCTTGTCTCTACCACAGGTTTTGTCTCCACAGCACAGTGAAGTGTTATCAGGTTAAGAGCTTGACACGTCTTTAGGCCAAGGATTGCTGGGCCCGCTGCATCAGAGACGTAGAAAATGCAGTTGTGCTTTGTGTCATTGTATTTATAGGGAATCTTCACTGTTCCCAGAAACTGGTTCCGTTGATTTTGTATCATCCATAAGCAGTGAGTGCCATCTCGCTATTCTTAAGAGTGCTAGGCTCTGGATTGCCATTAATGTCAAAGCTCTCTGGAAAAATAATGGGGAATAGATGAACTGGCAAAAGATTGCTCTGTGCACCAGTGTCTACTTTACATCGAAGCATCTATAAACTCTTTTGGTTTATGGGTGTCTTGGCATAGACTTCATCTATGGTGTCATCAGAGGAGCCAATACACTGACTTCTATCATGTCTATGGTGCCTATGGTGAGGTATTCATCCACGATTTCATCCTCATCAAGGTACATGTAGTGCACTCGTCTGCATGTAGACTTGCGGCGAGGTCTGCATTTTGAGAGTTTGCCAGACCTGCAAATTGATTGCCAGTGGTTGTCTTTGCTGCATTTTCTGCATGTGCTGCCACATGCATGACAGGCAAGACAGTTGCTCTTTGGTACAAGCTTGTGCACTCAGCCGAAGTTGTAGCATGTAGGTTGTAGCATGTAAGCTTGTGCACTCGGCCGAAGTTGTAGCATGTAGGTTGTAGCATGTAAGCTTGTGCACTCGGCCGAAGTTGTAGCATGTAGGTTGTGTTCGTCCTCTGCATGTTTGTCTTGTTCTGGTCATGCATAATGCATTAATTGTTTATTATTGTTGTGATGCATTTATAGCGTGCAGGCTGTGTGAGTGTTCCGGCTTTTTTCCGGTAGGGACTAGGGTTTATTTGTTGCTGCTTCTTGCTCCAAGTCCAAGGAACGTCGATGACATCATTCAGTGTTCATGTGTTAGTTTCTTGTCCCTGCAGATCAGCAATTTTTGTACATCTTTATTTGACGAACTCCAGATCAAATGGTCAACAAGAGGGTCTTCCATTCCTTTGTCATCTCTGTATTTGCAATTGATGGCTTTCATCTTTGTCAAAAAATCATCAACCGTTTTATCAACAGTTTGTCTCATTCATGTCTTGCAGTTTGTATAGGTAGACGCGGTGGTTTGACCTGGGTTCCAAGAGTTGTTAAAAGCGGGACAGTAGCTTGTCTAGCTTTTTTCTGTCTTCCTCTTCACGAAATGTCCAGCTGTTGTATTTATCCAGGCCTTGTTCTCCTACTTTTTTGTACTTCCAAGTTCGGTTTTCAACGTTATACTTTCGTGGACAAAACGGCAAGAGAATCAAACTTTTATTCACTTGGTGACTTAGTTTTGTTACTCACGTAAGTCCTTAGATTACCGCTGCTACCATGTAATGCCTCTTGCTGGCATTTGTAGAGAGAGAGAGAGGGGGGGAATCAGCTTCTTTGTGAACTTTGTGAGATTTTATTCACATGAACACTTTTGGCAGACATGTTTTACAGAAAGGTACATGAGAGAGGGCTTTAACTCTGGAGGGCGCTATTCTTGTATGAACGCATGCGTGAATGCATTACGCTTTAAGTTAAAAATGGTCTTCGGCAACCATGGAGAAAGGCGGCAGCTTAACCAAATACTTTTTGGAATATAACTCCTGCTTTTTGTAACGGCGCCACATTATCCATTCACTGATTTGTTAAATCAACATTTAAATTTGGACGAATCGCTCTCGTAATCCCAGCGACACCTCGTGTCTATTATGCATTACTATCTTTACATTTTTGTTATTAGCAATGACAGGTGAAAAAAAAACTTTCTTTCTCCATTCTCACGTTACAAAGTAAATTTATATTATGTTTCTCCTTCCCATGGGTGAAACAAAAATGAACACAAGTTATCGACAAAAGGACACAATATTATTTGAACTTTTGGTTGGTTGCCAGGAGCTTGGCCAAGAATGAGCTCGGGGCCGGCGTATACCAAGCCTTGATTGCGCAATCGCTATAGAAACTACAACAAGCCTTATGTACACTTTAAAAAAATGAAATGTTTTTGCAATAAACCTATGAATTTATGAGCGAATTTCACTTGACGTTAAAATATTAATAACCTTGGACTCTCGTCACGTTCCAAGTTGAAATGGCAAATTTGTCATCGCTTAAGAAGTACTTCGCCATAAGAGCAGTTCATGGAAGTTGGAATGTCATATCCAAATACACAAGGACACTTCTATAAGGCTATCATAAGTTCGCAACGGTTACAATGAGTCAAAACATGCACGGCAACATGCAGAATACAACAGTAAGAAATGAGCAATTGCATTTCTTTAGGGACCCTTTAAAAAATCCGTAATCCAAATTTAAGGCCTTAAAAAGCATTAATTGAAGTATTAAATTCAGTTATTTGAGGTCTTTAAAAATGGATGAACATTCATACTGGCTAGTAAGAACCGAATAACACTGCGTAAAAAAATAAGTTACATAAAGTGTGAGCTGATGGTGTAGCTGTTTCTCCTCTACTTTATTCACAAATTTGTTGTCTTAAGTTGTGTTAAAGGTAACAATGAAATGGTCTTGAAAAGTCTCCAATTTGCTTTTTAAAGTGTGCAGATACCCTAACCCAGCAAACATCAGCCAACAATATTGACAATGGTCTGACCATTATTTAAAATATCGAGACAAACGATTATTTACAATTTAAAAGATCACTGCATGTTCTATCAGTGCCAATCCTCCGTCTGAGATACTGATAAAAAATAATAATAACTCTGCTTATTTCGATTGCCATCATTGAAGTAAGCACGTGATGACCGTGCACAAAATCCAACAACACCTAACTTACAAAAACTCCTAGATCAAAATATATTCCTTCTTTAAATTGAAAAGCCCATAAAATTGTGACCCCTTTAAAAAACACGTTTAAAATCTAATTCTTTCTACAGTATGTACTTTCTTCATTTGTTTGTTTTTGTTTATTTAGTTAATATCATTATTTGTATTACTATTGTTGCTGTTGTTGTTGTTGTTGTTTTGGTTTTTTTTGTGTGTTTTGGGTTTTGTTTTTGTTTGTTGTTGTTGTTAATGTGTTGTTGT